>LR571448.1:0-23995 GCA_900536345.3 Caenorhabditis sp. 39 LS-2015
CCTCCAATTTCAGCTGATCCGATCCGACTTTATGTTCTAATCTCGTCCCATATCAACCATCAACACACGTCAAATACGTGCGTATCAAAGAGCGCAAAAATTTCGTGTTTGATGGTGTGGAAAATAGAGAAAACGGGTGAGGGGACTAGTGTTCACTTGAAAATGAAAATGAGAGCAGATCACCAGAAATCGGTCAACTGATTAGGTAAATATGAACAGAAAAAGGTGATGCGTGTTTGTATTCTTCCTTGATAATCATCAAGTGACCATTCAGATGCCACCAGAAAAACCCCTAGTGTACCTAATTTTGCTAAAAGCTTTTTTGGCGAAAAAATATGAAAAAATTCCGAAATTTTTGGTTTTGTAAAATTTCGAGATGTTTGACTTTCTGATCTTCAAAAAATGTTTGTCAACGGGGATAGGGAATTTCTGAGAATAGCTAAAACTTCCCATTTTGGGATATCGGGAAGATTATTCTCAAAACCTACAAGTCTATTTGTTAGTGATTATGAGGGCTCAGACGGAGCATTTCCGGCTGCAAGAGGGTTTCAGAAACCGTTTGTATCAGGGGGGCAATGAGGCATAAATGTCTGGGAGCAAGTATGGGCGGGATGTGCTTGAAATATGCTCAAGCAAAGATTAACTAGACGAGATTTCTAGGAAAAGAAGAGGGGCTGTAAAGGACAGGATATGACTGGCATATGCCTTCAATATGACCGGAATTTTGGAAAACTTGATAGACTATGACAAGTCTAGAAGCCTGGTATGACTTGGATATGCGTTGAAGATGGGTGGAATGTGCCTACAATATGCTCAAGCTAATTTTAACTAGGAGAGATGTCTAGGGAAGGATTATACAACTAGAAGTTCAGGATGACTAGGATATGGCAACAATAAGTCAAGGTTGGGTCTCGATAATGCCTTGGAAATGGGTCAGTCGCAGCTCAGCACCCATCGTGACTGCGAGATTGAGACATAGAACAAATACATTGCGATGATCTACTGGACGAATGAATGGACGGATTACAATCCTCCACAAATCTCTGAATGAAAGCTCAAGTTGTCTCGGTTTTTCCGCGGAACAGCCATCCTTCCAGCCTTCCTTCTTTCCTTCGTTCACATCATTTCCTGGCAGGTCAACATGATCTGGTTCGACGAAATAAGCAAAATTGGATGGTGATCTTCTGCGAAAAAGTTCCTCGAAAACATGAGGAGCCGAAAGATGGCTAAACGACACTCTCTCTCGACGGCGGCCTCTTCTCATTAAATTTGTTCTGGGTGGCGAGACATCCGGTGCGGAATTGCGGCGATTCGTGGAAGAAAAAGTTTTGGAGAGGCGAAACGAAAATGGAGAATGTCTATGTGATCTGTGGATTTGGATTCGGATTCGGATTCGTATTTGGAGACGAACTGGCGGTGGACATTCATAAATTATACTACGCGGGGAACCGGGTTTCCAGTGTCCAGTGACATCATCAAATGAAAGAAATAAGGAGGAGGAGAAGAAGGACTTTCTTGTTCGAGATCTCTCTTTCTTTCCTTCTTCGACTGACCGAACTATAAACTTCAGCTGGCTGCTTCTGATTATTGAGAGACAAAATGGAAAAGGATCAGCAGCCGGATGATCAACTGATTATGTATTTCGGGATGTGTTTATCACTACGAAAAACGAACGTTTGGAAGCAATAGTGGTTTGAGGGCTCAGAGAACACAAAGTGGACAACAACGATATGAATTGGGAATGGGAAAGGAATCAGTGCGTTTGGACAAAGGGGGGAATGTGTTGGAAGTTCGGATGAATCAAAGGAGCGGAGAGGATGAATGATTGAACATGAAGCACGAGAAGTTGACATTCTGGTCTTTGGATCTTTTCTTTCGGGTCGAGGAAGTTGCAGGAAAAAGATATCAAAAGAGCAGATGGAAAGAGGATACATCATGGCACAGTCGGCGATAGACTTGGCTATCCTACAGTGCCTTTTCTGTGGAGTATGACCCTTTAGGGGGAGGGATGAAGGGGAGGGGGAGGGGCTAATCTACAACATACATAGAACGGAAAGTTCTTGTCTTGGAACACTTGACCCAAGACCTGAACAACCGTTATTGAACTCTTTGATCTGGAACTGTCAATGGCAACATTTCGGGACATAAGGCTCAAAAGTAGGTGAGGCGACAGTCACCGTATCCCGCCAGAAACGCGGGAAATTTGAAATTCTCCTCGGAAACATTCTCTGGAGTGGAGCATGATCGTCTCCCTCCTCCCCCCAACTCCCACTCCTAATTCCCTATGAACAACATCTTTAAGTCATTTCAAAATCTGATCTCTCCCCTCTCTCCCTTCCCTCCTTCACTTCTTTCCCTTCCCTAGCTAGCTTCCTATCATATTCTATGGATGCATCACTAAACGTTGCTCCTAAATTTCGAAACTGACGTGTGCATTGAGTGGGAGGCGAACTCTTTTAGACGCTGTGTTGCTTTTTTAGGTGACATGGGTAATTCGAAAAAAACAAGAATAACATGTCAAATGGGTGTGATCTGAATGGAATTCGCGAGACGAGAGAGCGAATGGGATTAGATTGGATCAAAAAGGTGACGAGGTGACGCATTTGGAGCGAGCGAGTAAAAATAGTCCGGGCGGCGCGGATTTCGGCAGCTAGTTGCTGATCAGATTTCCGATGTCTGGTTGGGTGGGGCGAGAATGGAACCCCCTCGCCCAGGGTCTGCTCTGCTTCCTTCTGTTTCTCACTTGGGTTGCGGTGCGCTTTGAACACTTTCAAGGAGGCCCCCCTCCCCTCCCGCCCCGACGACGACGACGTCGTTTCTCTCTGCTTTTTCTTTCTTTTTTGTGGTGCCTGGCGAGAAGAAAAAGGAGAAGAAGCGCTCCTCTTCACCCACGACACTATCAGAATATGCACACACACACACGCGCACACACGCAATTTGTGACGTGCAACACTTGAAAAGTTTCAGGAAGACCAGCTGGGGGAGGAGACGGATTGGTGGTGGTGATAGGAGGAGAGAGAAATAGACGAAGACACCCGGGGAACGAACAGGTTACTGTAGAAGGTGAAACGGGGAAGAGAAGAGGGAGGAGGATGGCGAACGGAAACGAAGCATGAGAAAGTGATGATATGAGAATTCTCGGAATCCGAGTTTAAGGTCAAAGAGTAGTCTTACTATTGGGAGCAAATGCGTTACTTCCGGAGTTTCGAGATGAGCTGAAGGCGTTTGGATCAGGAGAAGGGAGTGAGTTGCACGGACTCGGAGACGAGTGAGATCTCTAGTACTTTTGCAGGAAGAAAACGGTGGAGTAATCGGTTCGGGAGGGGAGAGAAGGATCAACTATGTAAGTTGCTTAGTCCGGATATGTTAGGGTGATACGATCGATACCCACTGTTGATTTGAGAAAACCTAGTGTGCTTTTAGTTCTCGGTCAGGTAGGGAAGGGCGGTTGGCGCCGCCCATCTGCCCCGGGATCTATGTATGAGGAGATACACAAAGGGCGCCTGTGATCGAACAGATTAAACAGAACAATCAAACTAATACTCTTGTCAAAGTGAAACAAGGCAGTCCAACAACCAATTCCACATTACAAAATGCCAATCGTCTTTGATCTACGCCTCCTCATCTCCCATTTCCAACTTCATTCAAATACTAATTAGGTAAGCTGGATGCATCCCCCTTTTCCTCTCATTCATCGCCTCAAAAACAACAACTTCTCCTTTCGAACCGGACCAAACCATTAGAATACGCACAGAAGATCTTCTGGCTCTGCGTCCCTTCATCTCACACGCTCTTTCGGTGGAAACTTGCAGACGAAAGGGAATAGGGAAAGGGAGACTTGGAAAGGAAGGAAATAACAAAACTTGGGGATCGGAATAATTTTCGTCGAAAAGTCCAAACTTTGTCGTCGGCCATTGACTTGTTTTTATGGCGGAATGCACGTGGATGGACCTGGTTATATATCGGATCCCCCACCCCCACCCACCGCATCATAATAATGATGTTCTACGGTAATATTACGAAAAATGGGAAACAACAAGTGCAGGTCGGAAGCGGAAGAGGGAGTATACAAGAGATGATCTACGGAAAATGAAATAGGAATGGACAAGTTGATCGGAGGAGGAGAAGGAGGAGGGAATGCACCGAGAAAGGTCCCATGAGAGACAAAAACAAAGGAAATGGGTGTGGGGGAGTTGATTAGAGGAGCAGGAGGAGGAGTAGGAGGGGGGATGAAGGAAGAAAAGGTTAGGTGCTCCTCGGGTCACTCTTCTCGTGCCAGGGCCTGCTCTCATTCAATTGTTCGCCTTCATTGGTCAGGTAAAATTGGGTCTGCTTTGTATGTAAAAGGTCACGTCACTCGGGAATTTCGGGATGGAGAAAGAGGGTCTCGAAGATCAGGAACTCGAGTTGGAAGGAAGATCTTTGCTTACTTTCAAACGAGAGCACATTCAGAAGGTGCATCTTTATGAGATCTCCACCAGGTTCAAAAAGTTCAGTTCAAAAACCGTTTGCCCAAAAAGAGAAAAAAAAGAATGCTCATTGTCAGTGAATAAGCAAGTTGCAAAACGCGAAAGACCAGACAAAATTCGACTGATTAGTCGCGACCTGGCCTTTCAGTTTCAGATATCTAGCACACTTTCGGCTCCGCCCACTTGATGTTTTTTCTTCTTTCCGCCTGATCGCCCTCGATTTGAGAGATGGTTGGTAGAGTAAGATGAAGAGAAGATCAGAATACTCGCAGATGAAGGCTGATCAAAGATGGTAGACTAAAGCTCCAGGAACACGTGTACAGAAGTTTTCCAGAAGACTCTTGTTTGTGACGCAACCGATCTGTATCACCTGCTTTTAATTGTTACTCGTTATAGTAGAACCTGCTAATTTTAGGAATTCCAGAGATCTCCGCCGTTTGAACGGTATACGTAACACTGGTGTTATCAGGAGTTCACAAGCGTTTTACTAATCTCAAACCGAATTTGTTGCTATCCAACAATGAGCGAAGGGAATGTAATGAACTCTACGATAAAAACCAACCGGAGTGGCATGGTACCCAACTTGAAGGGGAGGGCGTTTAGGATTACGGTACCCCTTATGTAAGAGAGAGCGAGACGGAGAGAGGCAGTACAAAACTCAATCAAGTCGGTGAAGTTGACTAGAACGTCTTCTGAACACTATAAGTCTATAACGCCTCGAAGGCGACGGTCGGAAGGTTAAAGGCAAGTTCAAATCCACCTGCTCTTCGCCCGTCCGTTCCTCGGAACTTTGATGACGTGCGTTCCAAGAACGTGTTTATATTTAACCCGAATCACTTGTTTTTACACTCGACAGTCGTAAATTTCCGACCTTTCCTTTCCTTTTTTCCTTGTCGGGTACGTTTCCAGGAACTCGAGCTCACAAGCTCAAAGAGTCAAGTGCACATGACATGACTTGGAACAAAACAATCATATGAAAAATCGAAAGTGTGTGTGTGTAATTAATCAAGGAAATAACCAAAAAGGTCTAGACGGAAAAACAACAAAAAACCAGGTTCTTTTGGAGAGGAAAAGTAAAGTGCGTGTATGTGTTTTGAAACGAAAACGAAACGAAACGCGGACGACTTCTGCGCAGCCTCCCCCGCTCTTTTTCAAGAATCTCCACCAGCTCCCACACGTTTTTCCTGCTGCGGAAGTGTCGCTTCTTTTGCTCTCTCTCCCCCCGCTTGACACCTTTCGGAAGTACAAGTATACATTGGAGGTCGAATGATAAGTGATAAGGAATGCAAAGAGAGGATTAGTACAGGCACACTTCAAGGGCACGATTACACAGGAATCGGTTGGTGATAACAGTGATAAGAAGATTATGTAATTGGATGAAAATCGTGATTTCCAAAACTAATTCTTCAATAACATCAAAAAACGAAAAAAGGCACCAATTTCAAAAACGTCTCTACCTGCAAAACATTGTCTTTGGTTGGACGGGGGGGGGGGAATATGCAGTTGGAACGGAACATCTGTATGTTTCCCAGCAGTTGTTTGGTCAGTCAACTGGTCATTTAGGGTGCATGGACAGAATAAAAGTTGAGGAAAGACTTCAGATACGGTATACTTTGAAGATGTTCAGTGACCGGACAGCTACTGGGAAAAGTGTCGTTCAATGAGATGGGATTGTTGTCGATAAGAAGGTTATCGAGAGAAGCATTTGAATTGTTTTTGATTTTATGTCGAAGATTTCGATGAGCAGCAACGCCTAGGCACATAGATTCTCGTGGGCGAACCGTAAAAAGTGGAGCGTAGCTTGTTGCGTCGCGTCGCGTCGCGTAGCCTCGCAGTCCAATATCACACTTCCGATGTCCAGGAGCAGTTTGCATAGCTTCCAAAAACCCAGACCTGAACAAATGACGAAGGTCACAGTGAATTCATTCGAACAGTTCCAATCTTCAGATACATATGAAACCGCAATCCAAGATTTTGATGAGCAGCCGCAACTCGAAGGTCTCCTTTGAACTGGATGCATCAGTTACCGTGGGCGAACTACAATACCACATTTCCAATGCCCAGGTGCTGTTCGTATAGTTTAAGAACGATTATGGTATTCATCATTTTAATAAAACTCATTCCCATATCTAAATAAGATGACGAAGGTCGGAGTGAATTCATTCGAACAGTTCCACCCTTGAAACGTATCTGAAACCGCAATCCGAGTCTCTGACTCGCCCTCTTTATGACTGTAACCCACCGGAAAACTCTTCGAACGAAAATTTAACGACGCCGACATATCAGTATCACAATTTGGGTATTTCCCAACCCATCGCCACATTTTTTGTGCTGTCCTCCGTGTGTGCTTGTTCTTTCTCTCCGTTCAAATTGTCTACCCATCCAGCCAATTGACATCATTTTGTGTGAGCTTCGAGATAATATTAACGATTGGGTAATTGCCTTGAAACGGCGATAAAACGGTGAATAAACTGCTCTGTGTGCTTCACATCTTCTCGTCGCCCTCTCTGCTAACATTGCAACACTCGCTCCTCTTCCCGCGGCCCGTACTTCTTATCTTCCGATTTTTGGCAGCGGGAAGCCATTGCGTATAAAAGAGCAGACTGTGGGTTATGCAACTGCCGATTTGCACGCATGCACTCACACATCAAAAGCGGTGTTATCAGTTGGCAGAAAAACGGCAGAGGTTTCCGAATGATAAGCGAGAATTGGATTCGTTGTAACTGTAAGACTCTCGTTTACTCGGCGGGTTTTACAGCTTAGCAAATTCCGATTTCACCCGCTATTTTCGGGCATTGATATGGCATCTCTGACACAAGTTTTGTGCTGTCAAACTGATCTGATCACTTTGTGACTTCTATATCTATTCAACCATTCAACAAGTTTTTAATTTCTTTCCCCTCCTTTCTTCCATCCTCAATTTCCAGTGAATCATCATGAAACCAAAAAACGATAAAAACGCAGTAAAAGGTTTTCATTATCATCCTAGAAACACTTCGTTTCTGATCACAAACAATTTGGTTTCCCTTTCTTTTCATTATCATCTCATGCCATCCATTGCTCTTCAGTCCGTCCCTTTTACGAAATCAGTCGAGTAGTGATGTTGATGTTGATAACTCGCTCACCACAAGAGTATGGTAGCCGCAACTCCCCTTCCTTCTTCATGTTGCCTCAACTCCTTTCCAATTGAATTCTCAGTTTCCAATTTCCAGGGTAATGCTTCGGAACCTGTTGCTCCTCGCCTTTCTGGCGTGCACCGCCCTTTGCATACTCCCCAATCACTACCACTTCCCAAGACTTCTCAACAAAGCCGCTCGTACCACTGCAAATGACGCCGTCAGTGTTACCGCCGGATTCATGAGCCAGTACCTGGATCATTTCTCGGGAAATGTCTCTGGAACATTCACGCAGAGATACTTCTATTCGCAAGAATTCACAATGCATGCCAAGACCGCCTTCCTCTACGTCGCCAATACCGGAGACTTCGAGGTCGCCGTGCTTACCGATGAGAGAAATCCGCTGGTCAAGTCGGCAAGACAATTCGGAGCATCTGTGTTCGCGTTGGAGCATCGATTCTACGGAATGTCCCGTCCGACTTATGAGTATGTCCTTGGCAACTTTTCTTCAAATATCAACTAGTTTCCAGCACCTACAACGGCCAAAACCTCCGCTACCTTAACTCTTTCCAAGCCATTCAGGACATCATCGCCTTCATCAAGTTTGCCAACGTCCAATACCAATTGGATCCCGATGTGAGATGGGTGCTCTGGGGAGCCGGATACGGAGGAGTCATTGCTGCGGAGGCGAGAAAGTGGGATCCGGTCACTATTTCTGGAGTCATCGCCAGTTCCGCTCCAATGGATCATGTTTATGATTTCTGGGGTGAGACCGACTATAGAATGTCTAATTTCAACTTTTTTGAATTCCAGCGTTCAACACCCAAGTTCAAAACCTTATCATGCAGGAGGGAGGTTCTCTTTGCTACGACAAGGTGCAACAGGGATTCGCTGACATCAGATTGGCCATGACGACTCCGGAAGGACGAACCAACATCTCCAATCAGTTCCAACTGAATCCACGTCTCGACCAGACCAACCTGACCTATAATGACATTCAGATGTTCTACCTGGCCATCATTGCTCCGTTCCAGGAAGTCATTCAGTTCAATAATGACGTATGAGCTCCTCTAAATTTCAAAATCTCAATTCCCAATGTTTTAGTTCAACTTGTCCATCTCCGACATGTGCACCAACATCGACAAGAGTAACTGGTCTCCGATGGAGGTTATCTGGCAGGGATACGTCTACCTGAGTACCACCGTCACCGGAGCCGTCCAACCAATCGTCACCTCGTATGCCCAAATTGTTGCTGATCTTGGAGACCCGGCGCCAACGAATCCTTACAGTAATCAACCGAATGAAACAACTCTTCCCTCTTATCTCCCCATTTTTCAGTTGATCAACGCATGTGGCAATGGCAAGTGTGCACCGAATTCGGATGGTTCTACACGACCAACAACAACGAGAACGGACTGTTCGGAGCCGTCGTCCCGACGAGTCTCTTCATCAATCAGTGCATCGACTTCTTCCCCGACGCGAATCTGTCCGCCACCGTCATTCGCGATTTGACAATCGACTACCAAAACTTCTACATGGGAGCGAATACTTATCAGGGAACCAACGCGGTGTTCACCAATGGACTGATGGATCCATGGGCTGTGATCGGAAAGGAGACATCCGGAGACTTCTCAGTCGTTGCTTATTTGATTCCAATGGCTTCTCAAGCTGCCGACTTCTTCCCTGGAGACAACAACAACACATTCATCCAACAAGCTCATCGTCTCATGGCTGAGAACATCAATATCTGGGTCAACCAGCCAAGAAACCCGAAGACATTTGTCAACACAACCATTCCATGGACCCGCCCATATTGGGGAGAGTTCGGCATCGTCAGAGGTCAAATGTTCGAGGAGAAGGCCAACATCGAATCCAAATTCTCCAAACTCGGAGATGACGTTCCATCCAAGAAGCAGTTCCCGAAATCAAACTTCAAGAAAGTGTTGCTCGGAAGACCACCACACGGCTTCCTCCCTGAGCCAGAATACGATATGAACGCCGCCACGTTCCCACCTGGCTATGAAGAGGGAACCTTCCGACAGAGATTCAGTCACTTTGATAACACCAACCCGAACTACTTCCAACAGAAATACTTCAAGAACTCGCAATGGGCCAAGCCGGGAGGTCCGAACTTCCTCATGATCGGAGGAGAAGGACCGGAAAGCGGAAGATGGGTGTTGAATGAGAACATCACCTACTTGACATGGGCCAAGAAATACGGAGCCACTGTGTACCTTCTGGAGCACAGATTCTACGGAGACAGTGTGGTCGGAGACAACATGTCATACGATCTGTTGAACTCGCTCCAGATGCTCTACGATCTTGCCGAGTTCATCAAGGCAATGAATGCCAGAACTGGAACCAGCAATCCATGGATCACGTTCGGAGGATCTTACTCGGGAGCCATGTCGGCCTGGATGAGAGAAGTGTTCCCAGATCTTGTGATCGGAGCTGTCGCCTCTTCCGGACCAGTGTTCGCCAAGACTGACTTCTACGAGTATCTGATGGTTGTCGAGAACTCCATTCGTACCTACAATTCTGGATGCGCTGACAATATTCAAGCCGGTTTCGACACAATGAGTCAGCTGTACCAGACCAAGGAAGGACGTCAGAACTTGAGTACCATCTTCCAATTGGTCCCAGCATTCGGAGACAATGTCACGGATGTCGATCAGCACTACTTCTTCTCCAACATCTACGGAAACTTCCAGGGAGCTGTTCAGTATTCTGGAGACAACTCCGGACCGTATGCGACGGGATACGGTATCCCCGACATGTGCAACATTATGACCAACGCCTCGAACACTCCGCTTCAGAACATTGTCAACTTCAATCAGTTCATGTCGGTCTTCTACACCGGAGTACCATATCAGGGAACGGACAACAACTACCAGGACATGGTGGACTATTTGAAAAATGCGCAGAGTTTCGGACCGGATGATGCAGCAAGTGTTCTGTGGACATGGCAGACTTGCACCGAATTCGGATACTTCCAGTCGGCTGACTCTGGAAACGGAATCTTCGGATCGCCGTCTCCAGTGAAGTGAGTGAACTGTGAACTATGAACCCCTTCTTCTCATAAACCAAACAATTTCAGCATGTACATCCAATTGTGCCAAGACGTGTTCAACAACGGCTACGACAGAGCAATGATTGACCGTCTCATCGACTTCACCAACTACAAGTACGGAGAGCGTAACTACTACCGCGGAACAAATGTGGTTATGCCAAATGGAAACGTCGATCCATGGCATGCACTGGGACTGTATTACCCAAATGATAAGAGTGTCGTTCCTTATCTGATCAACGGAACCGCCCATTGTGCTGATATGTATCCAGCTAGAGACGCCGATGTGCCGGGACTCAAGATTGTCAGAGACCTCATTGACACCAACATTGCATTGTGGCTTAGCCAGGCTAATCAGCAATCGTCAGCTGCTCCCCCAACCTCCACTGTTGCTCCTCCAGCTACTACTACCACTGTACTGCCTGGAACTGTCTCAGTTGGCGGATCCACAACCACTGTCCCAGTTGGCGGCTCTACAGCCACTGTAGGATCTACAGCTACTGCCTCCACAAACACGGCGAGCACCTCGACTGCTGCTCCTCCTCAAACCACCACCAAATCTGCCTCATCTGCCACTGTTCTCGTCTCGTTTGTTGCTCTGATCGCTAGGTATTTCTTGTAGGAAATTGTCAGTTTGCCAAAATATTTATTATGTACTTGTAAAACAAAACAAAATCTGTGATATCTTTTGTCCAATAAAAATTATGAAAATCTTGAGAACTGTCCGAAATTCGGCACACTCGACTTCTCTTCCTCCTCATCTTCATCCACGAAGAACGCCTCGTTCCGTTCGTAAGATGTCCGACAGAACGGACAGTGACCTTTGCGGAGACAGGCCATCTCAAAGTCGTCCAGGTCGAAGACCTTGCTGCAGCCCTTGCATTGAGCAATTGTGATACTTGGCATAACATTAAACAAGAACTTGGGTAACAAAGGAGGAGGGAATGTTTGGATGATGACATGTCCCTGTTCCAACTTTGCAAGAGCTTCTCGGTTCAGAATGATCTCTTTCACTCCTTTCTTCAGACCCCGCAGTGGATTATAGTCATCGTCGCTGAGTGGCGGCTCACTTTCAATGAGTTCGCGAGCTTCTTCCAAAGTGATATCCGGCTCGATTTGGAACTCGATTAGGGGAAGAATATCGAAAGTTATGAACGAGATGATGAACGGAGTATCGCAATGAATGCAAGCAGCGGCTCCCAAGAACGGATTGTTCAGTCCGCATCGGAAACACATTGGCTGCATCTGCTCGACGTCCGAGAATGGCTTGGCTCGTATGTTCAACGTCATCACTTCGATGTGTCCGTCCAACTCGAAATTGTTCCTGATTCTCAGGTTGGTCAGTTGTTCCAAAGCGTTTCTGGCCGATTTGTAGGCACCCATTTCATTGGCGATTCTGGCGATTGTGAAGTAGACGAATCTAGAAGTTGGGGTGACGGACGGGAAGGGGGACAATTTCTATGTGCAAACTAACACTTTGGAAATGTTCTTGATATACGGAGTGAAGGTTAGATATCTAGCCATATTGATGATATTCTCGTTCTTTTCAAATGTGAATGGGAGACTCTGAAACGCATTTCATTTGTTTAGATTTGAATGAGAATCGAATCAGGGCTTACACAAAACATGTACACTGCATCATAGGCATAGTATGCGTCCGCAAGTCGAGCAGCTTCTTTCGCTCTGTTCAAGAGCGTCATGTTCTCTTCTGATTGACTCCGTTCTAGATATTGTTGGCTGAGGAGCCAGTAGTAGAACCTGAAAGTTTCTCTATCGATGCAAGTTCAAAATTCTCACTTACCCAGCATCCGAGAATCGATTCTCATTGACCGCATTGGTCGTCAACTGCTCCAGAACTTGCAACGCCTCCTGCTCCTTTCCAGCTCTATGAAACGCCTTCTGGGCCTCCTCGAACCGATCTCTTTCCGCCAGAAACCGAGCATACGGAAGGTAAACGTCTTCGACGTATTTCGGATGACGATCTGCGATTGCGAAGGCCTGAAAGACACATTTTCGGGGAATATGAAGTGGGGGCGTACATCAGTCCAATGTCCGGCGTTTACATGCATGTCAACTATGGATTTGGTGTCATTCAAAGTCTGGAATATCCTCGACGCAAGTCCGAATTCGGATTTTCGAATGAAATACGCCGACAGTTTTTTCATGGTTTCCAAGTCGCTTTTGTCGAGTTTATGTGTGATATCAATTGCTCTGAAACAAAAGTTTAGATGATCTACCTCTCTCTTTTCCTGTTTTCACTCACAAATCTAACCAATCATTATCAATTATAAGAATCGCTGCCTTATCCAGATCCCCCGATGACATGAGCATCTCAGCCGCAATCTTCGGCTCATTCGCATCTCTCGCCCAACTCGCTCTTTTCCTCATCAACATCTTCTTGGTTTCTCCAGATGCGTGACTCATCACTTCTTGAACATCATCGAACATCCGCATGTCCGTGAACAGTTCCATTGCCTTGTTCTCGAATCCGTTTTCTTTGTAAAGTTGGGCGGCCTCTCGGAACTTTTTCAGATTAGCTAGAATGGTCCCGCGGAGAACGCATTCTGGCTCTCCGCTCTTCTTCATTTCCTGAATATTGACATGGTATCTCGTAAATCTACACAACCAACTCACACTCAACTCATAGACCATCCTCATCATTTTCCGATCCTTAACTCTTCTGAACGCCTTCCTGGCCACTTCGAACTCCAGTGCATCCAACGCCTTCATCGCCAAGAACCTCCAGTCATTCTTGACAACTCCAAGACACGCAATCTTCAGTGCTTCTCTGAAAATCAAACTTTTCAAATAATAGAGCGTCTTTCCAGCTTACTTGAAGTTGTTCTTATCGACATATTGATGCAGTTGGACTGTAAACGGCACTTCCAACGGAATCAAATTGAACGAAACCAGGCAGAACGTCTTGTTCTTCACGAATCCCAACACATACCCGACGCCACGTGTCACATGTCCCGGGGATTGGATAGTTCGCACGGTGAGAGTGTTTTGGGTGGTTACAGCGAACAGATTGTCGTTGACTGTATTGAAAACGACACTGTGGCATCCGGGCTCCTGGAGCAACGTTTCGCCAGTTCTCAAATCCTTGAACTTGCAAACGAGGGTGTCTTCGATGGATGCCAAGATGGTTCTGCTCGAATTCATGTCAACGCATTTGATCGGATGTTTTCGGGTTTCCAACAGGATCGGGTAGTCGTTGTCGATGAAAATCTTGAAAACAGTTCCCTCAGCCGTGCCAATCAGCACAGTTTCGCGATGAGGAGGACCTCCGATCACCCTCGCGTACCTCACTACTCCTTTCAAGTTCCATTCTCTCTTCTTGATTCCCTTGAAATCGTAGCATTCCAGTTTATCCTCATTGCAGATGACCAAGTGCCCAGATGACACTACCATCAATGAAAAGTTGAGATCCCGGCGAATAGTGTCTTGCAACTGATAGTCCAACTTCTTCCTCCTATCCCATTTTCCTAGATTTACTTGCTTATAGATCTGTATCTTGTCACTGGTCTGCACTGCCAATTTCGTGTCATACATGGCCATTTTCTTCACAAGATCGTTGCATCGAATTAGACAACTGGTACGGTATTCCAAGTTCTGGACAAGCACATCTGTCATAGATCTTCGGCTGGCGTATCGAGCATTGTCGACACAATGCACTGTGGAGAAGACCAAATTGTAGCACGCGACGGTTCCGTCGACGCATCCAATGGCTATTGTGTTCGAGTTGGGTCGGACTGCGACTGACCAGATCCAGTGATCCATCTGGGCTACAACGCCCAGTGGAACACCCTGTCTCGTGTACATCTTCAACGTTTTATCCGATCCTCCGATCAACAAATACTCTCCTCGCAGACAATAGGCCATGCAATGCGGCTCAAAGTCCAGTTGCTTCTCCCCGATTGGAGTTCCATCTATCATATAGAAAGAGAGACATCTGTTCCAGTCGATTATGCCCAGAGTCTCGGTCATGTCCATCGAATTTCCGGGATGATCTCTCGGGCCGTAGGAACGGTTGAAAGAGAACTTGAGTCCCCAAACGGGTTCCGTTCCTCTTTGAATTGTGATAAGCGGTAGATCGGTCACATTGTTTCCCTTGTGAATTGAGACTGTTCCATCGCCATATCCCACTGCAAACATGCTCCCGTCGAAATTCCAACAGCAGCAACAGCATCTCACATTGGTCCGTTGCTTGGTGACGTTCTTATCCAACGTCGTCCACAGTCCGAACTCGTTTAATGCACACGACAGCAGCAGCAGGTTGACCGGACTGAACATGATGCACTGGATGACATCGGTGTGGTTGTATCGCAGAGTTCCTTCGTGCTGCTCGTTCCACAGAATGACCAACTTGTCGGCGCCACCGGATGCGAAGATCTCGCCGTTGAAGGACCAGCAGACGCAGTAGACATTGTCCTTGTGGCCTTAAGTTTTGTCATTAGTTTCTGGGAAAAAAGCCAATAATGCAAAACTGATATTACCACCTCTCAAAGTTTGCATCTGTCCGCCTTCGATAACATCGTACAGATAAACTTTGTTATCAGCAGCCAGCAACAGCTCCGATCCATCCGGTTTAAATGCCAAATCGAAAACGCAAACTCTGCAAACACAAACAAAAATAGTCCCTCTTTATTTTTTTCTGGGTCGTCGTCGTCGTCACTTCTCCCCCTCTCCAATTCCGTCACTTCATCACATGCAATGGATAGATAGTCATAATCCAATTACCCGAAACACCCCCTCGCCCCTTTTCGAGCGCCCGGGACCCATATGCAACTAAGACAATGTGGCGCGAAAATTGAATTTGAAAGGAATAGACGATTCGAATAGACGGAAGAGCACAATTTTTCGGGTAAATACCACGCCGAGGATACGGTAGGGGGCGGGGTTTGGAAGGGAGCAAGAAATTCATAAATAGTCGACGGCTTCGTGTCGTTTTCTTCACTTTATCATGACTCCACTCTACCAAGTGGGGTTACTACTCCTCGCGGCCGCCACTTATCAGGTTGGTTATTTGGAATCAGTTCAAAAAATGAGGTTTTCAATGTGATTTAGGTGTCGGCGGAATGCTGCACACCTGGAGCCACGTCAGACTTTTGCACAGTCTTTTCGATGCTCTCCACGATGGAACAAAACGAAGTGATGAGCTATATAGGTGGGTTTTGGGACTAAGACTGAAAATTGGAAAACTAGAAAGCTCGGGTTCCTGAGATCCTGAGATTTCAAGGAGATCACAGTTCTCAAAATGCCATTTTTTGGTTTCTGCGCCTGTTTTTTTTGAAATGTAGGATTTCTTCTTTGTTCATATTTTCGTTTTTTTTTGGAAAAGCCCATTTCGTCATCAACTTGTGAAACCGAAAAACGCGAGATTTAGCCGATTTCAAGAGAGATGTCTTCGTTTGAAACGGCGTGCAAGGAGTAAGTAATGGCTGAGCAAGTTGTGATCCTAGTCCAGCCGTTACTAACGGAAACACTAAAAATGCATTTCCGATCGTAGGATGAAGCAAAAAAAATGACAAAAAACGCGTGTCCAGCAGCTAAATTACTGTTTCGATTTCCAGGCGAAAACTGCGACGGTGACGCCGAGTCGGCGCTGCAAAAGATGGAGAAGAGAAAACCGAACTTCATGAGATACGGCCGATCAGGTACTCCATCTACATCATCTTCTCGTTTTCCCTCCCAATTCCCCCTGTTTCAGGCGCTCTCTCATTCGGCAAAAAAGCGAGTTCGGACCCGAACTTCCTCCGTTTCGGTCGCTCGCAGCCCAACTTTTTGCGATTCGGAAAGGCCAGCGGAGACCCGAATTTCCTCAGATTCGGTGAGTTTCGAGCGAAAAGAATCGGCGTTTTCAGCGATTTTCAGTTTATTTGAGCACTCGAATACCGTTGATAAAGCTAGTCAGTTAGGGATTGACACAGGCGGATTCATCACTGATCAACTGATTTTCAGGTCGAAGCGAACCAAACTTCTTGCGATTCGGAAAGGCTGCCGCTGACCCGAACTTTTTGAGATTCGGAAAGAGATCTAACGAGCCAAACTTTTTGAGGTAAAAACACGTTTCATGGCAAAAGAAATAGGTGTAAAACTGGGATGCATCTGCGCTCCCTTGGCAATGTTTTTCTCGCGCGCAACGCATTGCTGGTCTGAAAAACATTTCGTGTTTTAAGACCGTTTCTCGGAACAAACGTGCTAAAACCGTTTCTGGCCAACCGTCAGCAGAGCGCATTTCCACCACACCGTTTACACACGATTCGCAAGTACGCTCAAACGCATAATCTTGCAGATTCGGCCGATCGTTCGAGAATTTCGACCGCGAGTCACGCAAACCGAATTTCCTCCGTTTCGGAAAGTAAACGGACGACGACAATCAACGACACAGCAGAAACAGAGACAGCATCCATCTAAACAAAAACGACAGAAGCCCCCTTTTCCCCCATTCCCAATCCCGATCAGCAGCAGCAGAAATCAGGAACAATTTCCCCGTCTCTCCCTATTTATGTCTCCCGTTCTCTCATTCTCCTCCATTTCTTTTTATCTTTCAGTGTCATTTGTTCGATTTGAGAAAGAAAGACAAAATCATTTTTGTTTCCTTTTTTTCGGTTTACTTCAGAAAGGGAAAAAACAACAAGAAAAAAAACAACTCACCCAGCTTCATTCGTCTCATCGAGTATTTTGTCGACCCAAAGAAGATTCGGACGCATTTTTGTTAGACGAAAAGAGAATATAACACGCGCAACGCAACGGGTTCTCGGCACATGGCAATGAGCTCTCGTGCCGTTGCTATGGACACCAGATGGCGCGCGCACGCGCTTTTCGAACACCTGGTCGTCGAGAATAAACGACGATTTATTGTTAACATGGAGAGGAAAATGTTGAGTTGGAGATTTGAGAAGAGGGAACATAGAAAAAATTCAACAACATGATACAGATCGATCGAGTGATTAGCGGGCATCGTAGACCATCACTGAAAACATTTTTTTGTTATAAGTGATGAAGGGTAAACCATTCTTACATTTTCTGCAGCGCTTCTTGTACAGAATACGATATCCGCATTCTCGGCAACGGATCGCGTCTTTTGGCTTGATCTCGTTCTCGGCGTGGCATTCTGAAATTCAAAGTTGATTCGAAGGTTGTCAAACGGTCTTATCAGGAGAAAAACACTCGGGGGACAAAATAAGTCAAACTATTGACAAAGTAACTGAATAAAAGTTTTCCAAACTAACTTCGAGCATAGTTTTAGAGCAAAAAACACATTAAACTTTTCGAAAATCTCACCTCCGCAGATGTAGATCATACTGTTCGACTTGACATGAGCCTGGCCGACTCCTGGAGTCGCACTGCCGTCCATTCTGAAAGTAATACAAGTTTAGGAGACGATTTGTATTTGAAAACATAGAAAGAGAAAAATTATTAGAAACCACGAGAAATTACACGAAAGCTTGAAACCATCGACCACTATAGCTTTTTTCTGCATTTTGTAAATAAAAATTCAAACAAAAAAGTAGAAAAATTCCAGAAATCCGAAGAATAACACTGGAAATTCGAAAATTTAGGAAGAAATTCAATCTTCCTCGTGGACTACACGCAGTCATGGCCTAGAAAACTAAACGTTAAACACAACGCAAGCGGAATATCGGAGTGTCGGAAACCATTAACATCACCTTTAAAATTGGCGGGAAACGGTGAATTGTGGCGGGATTTCCGGGGTTCCCGCGGAAGTTTTCCGATAATTTTCATCCAGAAATGCTTATTTGTCTCTTTGTGTCGGTATTTGTTACTCGAATTCTTATCATCGTCGCAAATTTAGCTTTACGTTCTCTTTCGAAATTATTTTCGAAAATATTTAATTGCAGCTTTTTCGTCGACTTCAATTGCCTTTTTCCGCTTTCGGAATCCTACCGAACCATTTTTTCTCTTTCTATTCCTCTTCCTACTGAAAATGTTGTTCTCTTTTAAAATGTATTTTCCATTTTAATAGAAAATAGCATAGCTCCGCGGAGCTCTTCTCAACCGATCCCACTCGTTGTCTATATTTCTGTCAATCGATATTTTTACACTATGCTCATCGGCATCTCCGTTTCCAATGTGTACTGGGGGTTCATCCATTATCCATTTACTGTTCGGCGCACATTCGCCCTCTGCATCTCTACAAATCATTATCTTTTGTTTTCCACGCCACGTATTCGTTCCGTTCCTGTGCCGCATACAATTTTAGCCCTATTTTTTACAGTTTTACTCCAGTTCCTCCGAACAAAATGGTGAAGGCTACCTCGCTGGACATGTCCCTTTCGGATATTATCTCTAAGAACAAGAAGACCAAGAAGGTGATCAGAAAGACTGCTGGTGGAATAAAGAAGCGACCGAGCATTGGCAAGGCAGCCGCCAAGGGAACTCCACGTCGTCAGAGCGGAGGAATCAGGAAGCTGGCTCGCCCGCAAGCTGTTGTTATCACTCCAAATGGTAATTCTAATTGAAATGAAACATTTCGTATGAATTTGATGTCAGGAAAGAGAAACGTGCGAATCAACGTCTCGAACCTTGCCCCGACCGTCGTTTCGACTGACCTACATGAGCTGTTTGGAGAGTTCAAGCTCAATTCAGTTGTCGTCAATTTCAATGAGAAAGGAGCTCCACTCGGAACCGGCGATATCTCCCTTTCAAAGAACAACGCCGATCGTCTCATTCAGAAGTTTGCCGGAGTCGCTCTTGACGGAAAGGTACATTGGGGATCCGTACTTGTCAATTTGAGACAATTATTCTTCAGGTGATGCAGTTCGCCCTCATCGAAACGTCAAACGTTGCCTCTCGGACCTCTTTCCAAGCCAAAGCAGCCCCAAGAGGGCCTAAGCCGCAAAACCGCAGAAACTCCTCAGGACCAGCCGGAAAAGCCACAAAATCGCCAAAAGCCGGTGGTGCCAAGCCACAGAAGAAGGCTGGACTCAAGAAGAAGAAGCCGGCGAAGGAAGAGAAACCAAAGAAGACCGCCGAGGAGCTGGACGCCGAACTCGACGCCTACATGTCTCGAGGCAACTGAAAATGTTCCTCGATGTCTATTGTTCCATAACCGATTTCCAAGAAATTCAACACTGGGCTCGCCCATCTTTTTGTTTTACGTTTTCCATGCATATTTAATAAATTATGATTCCAAGAGATTTGAGTACGATATTGGAGAGATGTGAGTTACGGTTACCGAAGCGAATCGTCAACACCGGAGGAGCCGTAAAGTTTGAAAGGTGCCGCCGCTTCTACAGTTGTTCCCACCGCCCATCTCTCGCTTCGTTTTCGGCGTGATCAAACAGAAGAAGTGCCAATTTGGCATGCGAACGATCCATCGCGCGATGCTTTCTTTCCGTTGACTGCGAGGGCCCATAAAACTGTGTGTGTGTCGGTCTGTTTTCTTCCTCTCCTTCTTCTCTCTGTGATTATTATAATTCCTCCTTCTCTTCCAAACTTCTGCTTCCTTCATGTATTTTTTTGAATTTGGTTCGACAACAACACGTTCTTTGTTTATTCTATTTCTCTTTTTCCAAAAACCGAGCCTTCTTCCCCTTTTCCCCTTCTTCCCCCCATTTTTTCCCTCGCTTCTCCCCGCCGCCAAATCCACTTGACCCATAATCAATCAAAATACACTTCATTTTTTGAGCGCATTCGATTCGGCGGCGATTCGATTTGTTTCGACTTTGATTCCAATTTTTAGGATCCTTTGATTTAATTTGGATTTTTCGAACAAAAACAGCGTTTAGACTTCAGAATACCACGAAGACGTCACCGTCGTTGGTTGACTGTAAACCATTCGTCGTGATTGATGATAACAAAAAGCGAAAACTGATAACAACAGTCTGTGTATTTACATACGTCTCCATTCATCATCATCATTACATCTTGTTCTCTTTTTCCATCGTTTCCGCTCTCTTTTTGGCAAGTGCGCTCTGTTGATAACTAACTGTCCGCCTGCTGGTTTCAGTATCAGATTACGTTTAAACAATTGTTGAGAGTTAGCGCCGAAACGAAACGCTTATCGACATGAATTATGAATTTTGAATAGAAATGGAGTCGGCCCTCGTCGTCGCGACGTGTCCACTCGGTATACAGTGTACAGTCAAATGGACAACTCGTCCGTTTTCCTTTTGGTTTGAAACGCGGAAATTGTACTATTTCACATCTCGTTTTCTTGGAATTTGAGCCCATTTTCCCAGCTTCCAGAGAGAGGGATCTCGCCACGAAAAAGAAGGCGTTTCTGTGTTCGACCTTTTAAGCTTACTGTGACCTGATGTTCGGAGTATTTAGGCTTAGTTCCAGTGACTTTTCGTTTCTGAACCCCTTCTGAACTATGCCCTTCCAGTTCTACCCGTCTTCTTCCTCTCTCTCTCTCTGCATCTTCCTCCCCTTCCTCCATTTCCCTCTCCCAACCATAAACTGATATCCCTATCATATCATATCACTTCGCCCCCCTCCCCCCCGTTTCCCTTTCATCTCATGGCTTGTAACTGTTCGGGTAATCATGATAATGATGATAATCTTCCGCGTTGTTTCGCCTCTTTCCGCCGTCGCGCCATCCATCCGATTACATCACCGAACCGTTTATATGAGCGGCGTCTCCTCTTCTCTTCTTCTCGCTTATAGAGAAGGCAGAATCCGGTATGAAACAGAGGCGAAGCGCGAATTGAGGGAAAGAGAAAGAGAGAGAGAGAGAATGGAAAGGAGATGTTTGAATAGTTTGGCATGCCGTGTTGGTGATAGTTGAGACAAATGAGGGGCAGGGGGTGATAAGGCATCTTTCTTTTTTTAGTGTTACACAATGATATTCAGTTTCGGTGAACTTTTCAGTTTTGTAGCCAAGAACGTAAATCAGTTCACTATCCTAACTCTCTACCCTAGGGCCTTTGCCCCAACTGTTGCCACTGATAAACTCATTCCACCAGTTATTCTCTCGGAAACGTGTAGAAGCCGATTTTACCACATTCCGGATATCTGACTTGATACGGAGTCGCTGCAAGACCGTACCCCGCCGCCTAGCCTTTCCATTGCAAAACTCCAGCCACCGTTTCCAAGTCAACCTACAGTACCCCTCTCCACGTGTCCTCCCCAATCGCCTATCATTCCTGCTCATTTTACGACTTTTCGGTCCGGTTTACAATGTTTGCTCACACTTCCTCCTCGTCCATCCTCCCGTTCTCCTACCCGT
The DNA here is from genome assembly GCA_900536345.3 of Caenorhabditis sp. 39 LS-2015. Taxonomy (NCBI): domain Eukaryota; kingdom Metazoa; phylum Nematoda; class Chromadorea; order Rhabditida; family Rhabditidae; genus Caenorhabditis; species Caenorhabditis waitukubuli. The sequence goes on from LR571448.1 coordinate 21,850, forward strand.
CCTCTTCTCCATTTTCTTACGGATGATAGGAATATTCAAATATAAAATATGCAGATTTGTTTCCCTTTTCTCCCTCAAATTGTGCACTCGACCGTGTCCGTACCGTCCCCCCGTATGGCTATCGCTTTTTGCGCATTTTTGCATTTGCAATTTCGACGCGATTTCCAGTCGAATCGAAACGAACCGAACCTGGTCTTTCCATCTACATGACGCTGTTTTTCATTCATATGAACCTTGTCTTTTTTCCTTTTTTTGCAAAGGGTTCGGCTAACCGAAGGGGAGAGGGACGGCTTGAAAAACCTGATAAGGGGCCGATGAATGATACAACATTTGTCATTATCAGATTATCACTGTCGGTGCGGAGAGAAGGGGGGGGGGGCGGACATCATCATCGTTTCGTTCGATTGGTGGAAGAAGGAATTTTGAACTGATGGAAAGGGGGAAGGAGAAAAAAAACGACGATTGACCGCATTTCTTTACGGTTTCTTTCGGATTCCTTCCCTTTTTCGATAGCCCTAGGTGTCTTTCTGATTCCGATCTCGCATCGTTTTCCTCTCCTGCTCCTGCTCGGCTCTTCTCCATTTCCCATTCCCAGTTCCTCCTTTTCTCCTACCTACTCTTTCTCCTTTTTCTCCCCATCATCTTCAGCTTCGTACCCTTCTTCCTGAATACCTTCCTGTTACTTTCCTCCTCCTCCTTTCCCTCCCTCCCCCCTCCTTTCTCCATTTCCCGATGTTTACCTGTTTGTGTACATATTCCCAACTGATACCATCACTGCTTGTTTTGGCGTGCCGTTCGTTCGTTCTTCTCCCCATATGACGTCGAACTATTCACAACAATCACAAACAAACTCTCGAGCTGTTCATATACTTTTGTATATACTTTGCTTGTTTTCCTTCTCCTATCAACACTTTCTCTTCTTCTTCTTCTTTTTTTCCTTTTTTTCTCACTTCTGTCCTGTAGCTTCCTGCTTTTTGCTCATGTTTGGTGAATAAACAAAGAAAAACATATGGTGGTTCGCAAATGCTAATGACCAGAAGATCAGCGGCCCTGTTCCTGGTGATCCAACCCAAGCAACTTCTACAAGAACAGCCATATTTGATGGCATTTCTCTCCCCCCCCCGAAAGTTCAATTGAATGTAACAGTGTAAACCTGTCACTGATAATCAGCGCCCTCTACAACATTCTTTCCAGTTCGCAACCAGTGCCCATGCATAATGTTAATCAGAATATTTAATCTGACCGACAGTGACTCACTCGGCCAGTTCACAGTGTGTTATTCCCACGGTCTGTGCATTCCCCGGTCCCGCATACCATACTTCTGCTCTTCTTCCCACCCTGCAAATAACAATGGAGGGATGCGTCACAATGTGTTTCTGTTAGTCATCATCCATCCGTCTTCTTGGCGTCTTTTGGCGGTGTTCGTTGTTCTGTCGAGTTTTCAAGTTTTCACTATTGATTCGGGTGTTATCAATTTATAGAGGGCATGCTTGAAATTTGCCTCTGATATGCCCAGCAGCTTGAGTTCCGTTTATAAGGATATGTGCCTCCAATGTGAATAGGCTAATTTTCCATTTCTAACAAGCATATATGGCTTGTTGTCTTTCTGTACCTATATGCCTCCAATATGCCTTCAACATGACTAGAGTTAAATTAAAGCCTTTTTGTGCCCTCAATGTGGACTAGAAATGCCTTCAAAGTGTATATAATGAATCCAGGATTCAATTCAATTTTTCTGAAATTTCCCTGTCGACCAGTTCTATCCTTTCAATAACACCTAGTTCATTGAATTTCAACGTCTTCAATTTCAATTCCAATTTTCTTTGTCCCCCCTCCCCCTCTCCCACCTTTTCCTCTTTTTCCTATTATTCCATCCTCAAAAACCAACCCCTGCGAACCTTTGACATGCCTCCTCAATTACCTCCTGTTTTTTCCTTCCTCCCGCCTGTTTCTTTCCTGTCTTCCTTTCTTCCTCCGCATCATCTCACTTTCGCTCATTGGATCGGAAGAAGAAGAAGCGATCCTCTGCTTTCCTCGGCTACCAATTTGTTCTTTCACACTTCAAATGGCCTACTACTTGAGGGAGAAGTAAGTTATAGATAGATACGTACACAACAAATCCATTCTCTCAATTGGATTTGTCTAT
>LR571451.1:9081-20970 GCA_900536345.3 Caenorhabditis sp. 39 LS-2015
CTTTTGCAAAATTTCATTAACACTTTGTTTCTACAATTGTTTCAAACCTCCATCCCTCTCCCTACCCCCAATTTTCCATTGTAAAATAGTCTTTGAAAACTGGTCAAAAGTGTAATAATCTCTTGATCTTTGCGTCCTTCTTTTTCTTCTCTTCCGCAACTTTCTAATCTCATGATGAATCATATTGGTAGCATTTGGTCTGTCCCGTGGTCCCACCTTCTTCTCCGAATGTACCTTGCCACCGAGAGACGCTTGGATCTTAGGAGGGACGATGAAACATTGCGTGAACGTTGTAACATTTTCTGTTCACGATGTTTTTCGGGAGAAAAATTCATTGACAAAATTACACTTGTGTTTTGGTTCAGACTGAACTGAGCCATGTTTCAAAAAAATATTACTGGAGTAGAAACTACTTTTGGTTTCAATCTTCTGAAAGCCTATGGAGCACAACAAGGTTATGTGTTCTCTCCTCTTACCATGCTATTTGCCCTTTCTCTTATTAGAAAGGACAAGTTTCATCTGAAAATACAAGAAGAATATCAAAACCTTGGCTTCAAAGATCAGGAAATAGAATACTATCTGGACCAGAAACTTGACGATATCATTGTGAGAAGTGACACTGGAATGGACAATAAACGGAATTACAATCAGGTATAAATGTCCAAATATCAGTTCTTGAAATGTTTTTAAGACTCGTATCATGTTTAATGGAGCTTGGGAATCAACACTAAATGGATTTGTTTTCAATGAGTTCCATGCTGGAAGAACCAAAGCAAAGCCAACCATGTTTCTTACAAAATTGAGAGATCGTTTTCTGCTTAATGTTGACGATGTTTTCAAGGTTTCACTGACGAATAACAATGCGCAGAATTTCGAGATTACAAAATTCAGATAATAATATTGCCATTTGAGAATTATAACCTTAAGTTTTTCATAATAATTCCAGTTAAACGTTTTGGACTACGAAGAGCTCTTACAGTAATTTAAAACAATTCTACCATTACTGAAAATTTAATTCTCAACAGAAACTTACTAAAGAACGTTTTGACAGCTTAGTTCAAGACTCCGAGATGGAACTCGTCAACGTTGTGATTCCACAATTTGATATTCTGAATCTTCTCGTCAATGCTAAAAATATGGGTATTCAACTGCCTATCAAAGTTAATTTAGAATATAAGGCAAGTTCAAATTACTAAATTTTAAATTAAAATTTTATTATATTAGCAACGACCTCGTGTAGCTGGACTGCTGTACCGTCCGGAAAATCGAGAGCCGTACCATTTTCATGCAGATCATCCATTTGTTTTTGGTGTTCTAAGAAGCTCAAAGCCGGTTTTTCTCGGAGTTTATAAATAATGAAAGCCTGGTGGATTTCCGTTTGTACATTTGTATAGAATAATAATATTTGGATTGTTTCTTTTTATTTGACACTCTTACATTGTTGCATATTTTGCTGGTCAGTTTTTCCCCATATTTTTGTGTATATATTTTTGAACTGCTTTTGGAAAATTCTCAAAATTCAAATTCTGCACTCTTTATTTTGTTGTACAAAAAGTAAATTGGAATCTTATAAAACGTTTGAATCACATAAGAGCATTAGTCAAATGTTTGAACGCTTCTTCAATTGTAGTAAATGTTCGCGTATCATCTTCCAATTGGATTGTGTAGACCATTTCATTAACCGCCTGAATTGTTGTGAAGCGTACAACATATTTGAAAGCAGTCTTAAAAAATAATTGGTGAAATTTGCATTATGTCAGACAGCATTTTACCGTAAACGTCATCCTGGATTCCCCGATGTCATGATGAATAAATTTAAACCTGTGAATTAGGTTGTTATGTTTATAGAAAAATTTCATTGAATTAGGTGAGTACTGAAACTCATAAGGTTGTTTCTTCACTTTGATGAAGAGCAGATTTTTTTGTAACCACTTCTTCATTTCGCCCGATAGACAGTGATTTGGTGAGAAGTCTTCGCAGTTTATTTCCAAAACTGAATTAACATTAACGCGTTTCATATTTGGACTACTGCAGTTGTATTCGGGTAGGTCAATGAAAAGTTCTGTAGTAACTAGTTGCCGGTCTGAAAATTTGCATTTTTTGTAATCTTCTTTGATTTCCTACTTGTAGTAGCATCTTTCATATGACACGTGCAATTTTTAAGTTCATTTACATCATCGGCTCTTTGTATCAGCTCTGAGTCACTCAATTTCATTAAATTTTGTACTCTAATTGCATGTTCTTTCGCAATTTTAATGGAATCATGCAATTTTTTCTCAGATGCTTGCTCCTTAGTTACTATACTTTTCCTTTGTTCCCACAACTTGTTCATGACTTCTTTTTTGTTTTCCTCTAGAAATTTCATATGTTTGTCAAAATATGCAGCGACCTTAACATCAAATTTGTTTTGAAAAGTTGAAAAAATTGCAAAGTATACCTCAAAACGCTTAGCAAGGAAATCAGCTTCCGAACATTTCTGCAGTCTAAAAATAATACTTTAATCAAATCAAAGCTGTTTTGAAACGTACTCTTTTTCTGTTTTCTTGTCACTTTCTTGAATTTCTCTGATACAACAACTGTTCCAATTTGCGTCTTCCAGAGCTTTTCTCAATTTGTCAGCCTGTGCAAAATTATCAATTTGATTTTTATCATTTAGAATACGGAGGTTGAATCATAATCACTTTCGACCAACACTTGCCATTTAGTAAACAAAACTGACTCACTTGCGACGTTTCTTTTTTAGTTTTTTGCTCAGTTTCTTGCTCAGCTTCTTGTTCAGAACTGACTTCTGGAATTGGATCAAAAAACTCCTGCCTCAAAGAAATAGTCTGGAAAACGGAATTACAGACTTAGGGCATTGCTCAAAAACATTGCTTACATCGGCAAACACATCCTTAAGACTTCTAATCAACTGAGAGTTCGTCTCAAGGCTTTGCACATTCCCATTGTCCACATAAGTCAGAGTTTCACATCCTCTTAGACATTTTATAAAATTAGTAGATGTATCGAGTAACTCAGTAAGACAGCAATCTGCACAATAGGTGTGGTCACAGCCTGTTAGTAGAAACTGAAAACATTGGAGAAGAAAAAAAAACTTACTCAAATTCTTTGGAAAATTATCTGGATTGACATGTGAATACCGAACTCTACAGCAGTAACACGATAATATCGAAAACTCCGGTTGCTTTGAAAAAACCATAATGCAATCAAAAAGTGTTCCTAAATAAATTATTCTTACTTTAAAAGTGAGTATCAAGTAGATGCAGGAAGAGTGAATTAGGAAGAACAATAGGAAACGAGAAATAACAATTTGAAGAGAGGGAAAAGTGCATCAGGAGTTTCTACGCAACTAATTCAACGACAGGAAAAAAGTATTGTGATGAGGTGACCTACTCACAGTTTTAACCACTGTGACCAAACCAATCGAATGACAGAAATTCAGCATTGGAAAAATATATTATAAAAATGATGATAGTGCTTAAATAAGCAAAAAAGGCAGGGCTACTCATTAAAAAATAATTTGAAAAAGTTTTGAAACATTGAATAAAGACATTTCATAATTGTTTCGACCCACACAAAGCCATGTGAAAATAACGGGAAAAAGGAGTTTACAGCTTTGAATCATTTGTGACAAATGCCACTATTGACGGTTTTCGGTGATGACGCCTTATCATCTTTCCGAAAAACTGGGTGTCACCAGCGAGCAAGCGGGGGAGGAGGAACCAAAAATTTTATTCATAGCAATAATCAGAATTCCTCATTTCCGGTTTGCAATGTGTTGTGTAGTCAACAGATTTATTTGCTTTTTTTTTAAATAGGAAAAAAAATGTTTAATGGAGAATCGGGATTTCAAAGTTGTAAGAAGATTTTGGTATTGGCAAATGAAATAGTTAGTATTATTTGATAGATGAATTTATTCCAATTTCATTTCCCTCTCTTTACTCTTTACTGTACTCGTTTTTTCAGCGGACTTCTTATATTCCTATTCACACTTTTTGCCACAGAACCATTTTACATCAGGGCTCAGTGATTCCGACGCATTCAAAATGGAACCATTTATTGATACAACTCGGGTTGTTTTATCCAAATCTGTTCTCGCTTCTAAATTACTTTGTGAAAAAGCAATTTTTGAACGGTTTCTCGTCACAAACATTTTTTATATTCTGTCTTCGTATCACTGTTTTTACCCCACCCTTCTGTGCGTATGGCGATTAGACTGCACGGCTAGGTATTACCCCGTCCGACAATGCTTTAGCGGGGAGGGCGGCGGTCTCTTGCCAATATTTTTTCGGCCTTCTCTTCTATGCGTAAAGCTATTGACTGCAGGGTAGTATACTCGCTGCGCAACACCGCTTCAGCAGGACGAGACGGCTGTCTCTTGCCATCATTTCTCTACCCTCTCTCCTATGCGTAAGGCAATTGACTGAAGGGTTAGACACTCCATTGTGTGACACTGCTTCAGCGGAGAGAGACGGCTGCCTCTTCTCATGATTTCACCGCGTTTCTCTCTGCTTGGTCTGTGTGCTTCCGTGGCGCAATAGGCAGCGCGTTCGGCTGTTAACCGAAAGGTTGGTGGTTCGAGCCCACCCGGGAGCGAAACTTTTTTGACTTCCAATGCATGAGAATGGTTCAAGGTCTGGAAAACAAAAAAAAACAACAAATTTAATGAGAAATGAAAAATAATGGCGCCGCAAACAAGGCAGTGCGGTGGGGCACGTTTTAAACATTACTTTTTATACATTTTGATATTTAGTTATAAAAATAGCAATAGCAAGCAAAGATCTTAAAACATCATAAAAAGTGTTCATTGATTGAAAATTATTTTTTTTTAAAAACCGATTGTTTTGAAATATTGGAGTCAAATTTTTTACAATTATTTTTTACAATTAGAACGTTAAACCAGTTGGAAACTGTTTTAATGTTTCAATAAGTAATGACTCATGAATTAAAAACGGAAGGGTGACATGTCTTTTTCAATTCATTTAACTACGTTTTTCCAAATGACCTTTCAAAACACATATTGTGCACGATTATCTACCGGAACCAACGATAACACTGATAACATACAATTTCATTTAAAAGCAGCTGTGCTTGAACAAATTATGACACATTTCTTATCATTGTCTGATTCGTCACTGAGTGTAATCAATTTTCGAGTTTTGGTCAGTCATGTTGATCAGTTTTTTGAAGTCCGTGCTTTTATTCAATTTCCTCATCTATCCATGCATCTCATACAAAGTGCTAGTATTTAATCCAGCATTTGGAGCAAGCCATTCCAATTTTCTTGGTAAAATCACAGATATATTAGTTGATGCTGGGAATGAAGTTGTGAGTTTTTTTCTAACAAAATATGCTTTAAAAGAACACATTGCAGACGATGCTTATCCCAGTTTATGCTAATATTGAAAAACATCTAGTTGGATCCAAGAAAGTTACCAAGATTGTGAGAATCCAACAAGGTCCAAAAACCAAAGAGCTTCTGGAAACACAGCGTGTCGAGGAGCTGTTAAGGTCGCAAATGTGGACAATGAAGCCACAAATCACAAGCTTTCTTGGCATTTTTGATAAGATCAATACAGCAATTGGTTATCAATGTGAATGTAAGTTCACTGTAGTTCCGCAAGCAATTCTACGCTTGCTCAAGATTTTTGGAAGAGGTCGCTTAGGGAAATTCAGCTGTACACTCGTAGACTACTAGAAATTGATTTTATTTTGGGAGATAACGTCTGTAAAATTGATGTCACTTCACTTCCTTGCATTCTCTTATCAAGTTGTGTCGCTGAACTCCTACGTTTTGTGTGCTCTCGATGCCACTGATAATTTGTTCTTTTCCGGATTGAACTCTTAATAAACTGTAGGCTACGGTTTCTTATGGAACCGGATGAGAACCAAATCAGAATACCAAAATGTAAAAATTGGGACTATTTGATTTGTGCTTAGAAAAAAAGTAATTCGAATTGTATTCTATGTTTTCAATTTTCAGACATCTTCCAACAATATGATATTTTCAATGAGCTCCGACATGAAAACTTTGACCTTGCCATCACAGAATCTCTATTTGCATGCGGATTTGCGGTCTTTGATCACATTGGCATAAAGACAGTGATCAATGCTGATTCGGTACTTCTCAAAGAAGCAACAAAGTATTCACACGGAGAACCTGCATCAACAAGTTATTTCCCTTCTCCATTTACTGCTTCCAGTGACAAAATGAGTTTTTGGGGACGAGTGGAAAACCTTGGATTAGTATTATTCTCAAATTACATTTACAATGATAGACACACAAAGGAATTGGAATTTATCAAGCCATACTACAAAGGAACAAAGACCTGGAGTCAACATTTTAGTGATGTTGCTTTTTATTTTGTCAACTCAAATAAATATCTGGACTACCCAAGACCAACACTACCAAAAACTGTGTTTGTTGGTGGATTACAAGTGAATACGAGAAAAACTGGAAAATTGAGTCTAGACAAGGAATGGGACGATTTACTAAACAAACGCAAATATACCGTGTTAGTGTCATTTGGTTCAGTAGTATTCTCTTCCAAAATGCCAACTGAGTTCAAAAATGCATTTTTGGAAGTGTTCGAAGCAATGCCCAATGTCACATTCATTTGGAAATATGAAAATGTCAATGACACATTGGTTAACCATTTGGATAATGTAAAATTGACCACATGGATGCCACAAAATGAGTTATTAGGTAATTATCAAATTTTCTACATTATAATCGACATAACCAATTTGTTTCAGCTGATCCTCGTTTGTCTCTGTTTGTTACACATGGAGGACTCGGTAGTACAATGGAGCTAGCGTATAACGGAAAACCGGCTGTTCTGGTAATAAAACATTTGATAAATGTTTTAATTCAAATTTTAAATTTCAGATTCCTTTATTAAATGACCAACCAAGAAACGCTCACATGCTTTCAAGATTTGAAGGTTCTGTAGTACTCCACAAGTCGAAATTAAGTGATTCTCAAGAAATCAGACGGGTTATTGAAACAGTGCTATACAACCAAAAGTATGCAGAGAATGCCAGAAGGCTAGCGCAAATTCTGGAAGATCAGCCATATGATCCAAAAGATGTTGTTCTGAAACATTGCAATTTTGCAGTCGCTCATGGAACATTAGACATGCTGTCGTCTGAAGGACGAAATCTGAATTTCATTCAGTTTTATAATTTGGACATTGCTTGTCTGGCATGTGTCATTTTACTTTTAACCTTTGCAATACTGCTCTGTATTTTGAAATTGTTCATTAACACTGTACATTATCTATATACCAATTCCAATATAATTATTGTAAAATCCAAGAAAGAATAAAAAAATTACATTCAGAAGAACTCTAGAACTCAATTTTGCATACGCCATGCCTTATATGTAGTAAAATACGCGGTGAATTTTGTAGCCACGACGTGCGTGATTCATATCAAAAAAGGTAACACGAAATAACAGTATTTGTTTAACCAAATACGATTATTCATCGGATGACAACTCAAAACACACCATGTGCTCCACCTTCTTCGGAAACCCTTCATTCCTTGATAAATGACGATATTCGCAGGCAAACATCATATATTTCTTATCTCTGTCTGATTCGTCTTGTAAATCATTTTCATTATTTGATTTCTTCCTTGCCAAAACTATGCTCTATCTTCATTTTTTAATACTGCTCAATCTGCTTGTATTTCCCTGTTTTTCATACAAAGTGTTAATGTTCAACCCAGCGTTCGCAACCAGTCACTCTAGTTTTCTAGGCAACATTGCAGATATACTAATTGATGCTGGAAATGAAGTGGTGTGTCATACAACAACAACTGAAATATTTCATAACATTTTTAGACAATGCTCATTCCAGTTTACTCTGATGAAAAGAAACATCTAGTTGGATCTGAGAAAGTGACAAAGATAGTGAGAATTGGACAAGCTCCAAAATCAAGGGAGCTATTGAAAAATGAAGGTGTCGAGAATGTGATGAAAACAAAAATTTGGACAATGAAACCTCAAATTACAAGTTTTATTGGAATCTACGATAAAATTAATACAGCTGCTGGTTACCAATGTGAACGTAAGCTAAACTTATCAATTTCAAACTTTATTTGATCATTTCCAGATATTTTTCAAGCAACAGATATTCTGAATAGCCTCCGCAATGAAAGTTTTGATCTCGCAATCTCAGAATCAATGTTGGTCTGCGGATTTGCAGTTTTTGATCACATTGGCATAAAAACAGTGATAAACGCTGATTCTGTACTTCTCAAAGAAGCAACAAAGTATTCGCATGGAGAACCTGCATCAACAAGTTACTTTCCTTCTCCGTTTTCTCAAAGTACCGACAAAATGAGCTTTTGGGGACGCGTTGAAAATCTCGGATTTGTGCTATTTTCCAATTACATTTACAATCATAGATACACACAGGAATTGGAGTCAATAAGGCCTTACTACAAACGCCCGAAATCGTGGAAAGAGCTTCTTAGTAATGTTGCGTTTTCCTTTATCAACTCAAATAGATACCTGGATTATCCAAGAGCAACTCTTCCCAAAACAGTATTTATTGGTGGATTGCAAGTGAAGAGCAAGAAAACTGAACAAGTGATTCTTGATAAGGAATGGGATGATTTACTGAACCTCCGGGAGTTTAACGTGCTTGTGTCTTTTGGTTCTATCGCCCACTCGTCACAAATGCCCGTTGAATTCAAAAATGCATTTTTGAAAGTTTTTGCAACTATGCCAAATGTAACTTTTATTTGGAAGTATGAGGAGGCAAACGCCACGTTGGCTGATCATTTGAACAATGTTAAATTGACTACTTGGATGCCACAGACTGATTTATTAGGTGGGATTTTAATTTGAATAGAATTTAAACTGATTTTAATATTTTCCAGCTGATCCTCGTTTGTCGTTGTTTGTAACTCATGGCGGTCTTGGTAGTATAATAGAACTGGCATACACTGGAAAACCAGCCGTTTGCGTGAGTGGACTTCAACTAGTATCTCAACTATTTACAATCTAATCAATTTTCAGATTCCATTATGCAATGATCAACCTAGAAGTGCAAATATGCTGTCTAGATTTGATGGGTCAATTGTGCTTCACAAATCAAAACTGAATGATCCTATTGAAATTAGAAAAGCAATTGAAGCTGTATTGTATAACAAAAGATACTCTGAAAATGCAAAAAGACTTGCACAAATTCTTGAAGATCAGCCATATGCTCCAAGAGATGTAGTTCTGAAGCATTGTGATTTCGCGGTAGCTCACGGAAAACTAGACACACTTGATTCTGAAGGAAGGCATCTGAATACTGTTCAATTTTATAATTTAGATATTGCACTTGTAGCTTTTTTCATTATTGTAGCGTTGACTATTGGTGCTGTCTACCTGCTTAAAAGATTACTTGTAGTCATTCATTGTATATTTACGATCTCGAATTTTATTACCATTAAAGTAAAAAAGGCATAAAAATGAAAAGTGTCCAATTTCAAAGGAATTGTTTTCAAACAACCTAGGCAAACCAAATCGTTGACAATCCGGTCATCTTGTTAAGTATCTTTTCTCGCATGCAATAGCCGCAGGCAAGGACACCACACACCCGCCGCGTAGTATTACCATGCTTTCTCTTTTCTCTCGCCAGCAGCGTCTATCGGCCAATGTTATATACGCGCTGCAGTTTTGGGCGACCACTGGACGTTGTGGCGAGCGTCTGTGAGCCAGCTTCTTGGCAGTAGATAAGTGTGGATGGAGTGAGAGGAGGAGTCCTGTGTGTGTCGCTGTCAACGGCGACCGAGCGTCCGTGCCAAGCGCTGCGTCGCTAGGGGTCATTCGTCGGAAGACGGGCGGTCCCGGGCGCATAAGGAGAGGTGCACGGCTCAGGGCCGAAAGGCAGCAGGCAAAAACCTCCGCGCGGTGCAGTGGCCGGACAGCGCTTGTGAGTTGACGTGCACACACAGCCTCTTCGATACCTCCAGACCGCTCATCGTTTTGCATTTTCACAATGGAATAAGAACAAAATGCAATGCATTAAAAAATAAAATCAAACAGAGAAGTTGATAAAAGTTTTAAACATGTGATTTTCTTCAAAGACAAGTTTAACTTTTTTGTTCGTTACAGCAATGTAATTAAATCTTTGAACTATAAGCGGAACAATAAATGAATGTTGATTGGAAATAAAACGGATGCTCTAAAAAACTGAAAATTGTATTTAAAAACTGATAAAATTTCATTTAAAAGTCTACAGGATGCTGCTTGTTACAACTAGACAATACATTACTGTGCTCTTTTACTGTATAAAAAAAGCTTATCAGAATGTACTAAATATATTAATTTGTAAACTCACAAGCAAACTCCTGCGCTGTTCGATTGTAGTGTCTGCGTCTCCGCAGCGGCATCACAATCGTACTCCATCGCTGTCCCTGATTGATGCCGGTACATAGAATTGTGTATAGGAGGAACAACTGCTGTCATCTTCGGTTTTAACCCAGTTACTCAAGGTACGCTGGAGTTCCGACCTTTCGAAAGAGAGTGTCGAACAACTTTAACTTTTGGAACCGCTCCACCGGGGATATCCGGGGGAGCAAAAGTATCACAAATCTCATGTTTGGAACATGACTGGTCATTTAGGTAGTAGTTTTTTTACCACTAATAAAAATTACATATTTTTAACTTGAATAAAATAATAGAACAGGATAAAAGAATAATTATCATCTCATGAATAATCGATTTTGCTGAGCATATTAAAATTGATAATCTTAGCCAAGTATAAAAAATTACAATGGGTGCTATGTGTATTGCGATTTGTCTATTGAGTCTACAGTTTTTTTTTCAATAAAATGTAATACTCAGAATAAGTAAAAATTCATTTCCAAAAAACATCGTTTTTGCAAAATATGCCTTCCTGAACACGAACCTCCATAGTGTTACTCTCACTGGATGCTTCCACTCGGCCACCACACGCTTGCGTCTTCATGGCTGCGTCTCCGCAGCGGCATCACAATCGTACTCCATCGCTGTCCCTGATTGATGTCGGTACATAGAATTGTGTATAGGAGGAACAACTGCTGTCATCTTCGGTTTTAACCCAGTTACTCAAGGTACGCTGGAGTTCCGACCTTTCGAAAGAGAGTGTCGAACAACTTTAACTTTTGGAACCGCTCCACCGGGGATATCCGGAGGAGCAAAAGTATACGAACATTTATTCTTCATAATATAAATTATTTTTATGCATAAAGTTTTTTTTACCATTTAATTAAATTAATGAAAGTAAAGCAGTAAACTGACGAGTTTCTTATGAGATCACAAAAGTTATGTTTGTAAACTTTTACCTATAACATTGAAATAAACAGCTTACATTGAAATACAAAATCACAACTGAAATGTTAAATGAAATTATTAACTCGGAGGAAAAATTTAATTTTCCCTAAAAAGGTCAAAGATATACCGCTCAACCACGGCATTGTGCTCTTATAGGAACACTTTTCATTATTGGATTGATTAGGTGTTGATGGGTGCTGACAGTCATCAACTATTTGACAGCCACCTGTCCGTACAGAACACCTGTTGCAGACACGTCATGGAGATGAACGGTTATCCAATCGATATTCGCCTCTCTGATGTTGTTCCGAGGACGTGCTCTGAGAGTGTGTGAGGTGATGGAATAGAGACAGACAGACGGTGTCTCCGCACACTGTACTCTTTTGACAGACATTTGACCCGTCTTGTCTTCTAGTCGTTCAGTCAGTTTGTCAGTTTCATCCAATTAGCGGCCACCCTGTAGGAGGTGGAAGTTGGGCAGATGGGCTAGGTGGTAGGTTCTTCGAATGCTGCAGAGGCGCTGGTATTCTGCGAATGCTACTAGCAGACATCCACGTTTCCGCTCTTGAAGGACA
>LR571482.1:0-12612 GCA_900536345.3 Caenorhabditis sp. 39 LS-2015
TCAATTATCAGATCACAAGCTTCTCGGTCAAAATTGCACTCGAAACACCGAATGTGTCGCTGGAGCGATTTGCATCGGTAGTTGTAGGTGTAAAAGTACTTATGTACCAATTGAAGATCAATGTTGGAAAAGTGAGTATACATATTTCCACGAGACTAAAAATCCTATTGATAATCAATTTTTGATTTACAGAAGTCCAACCAGGAGCCGTCGGATGCACGTTTGACGAGCAATGCGAAGGTGTCTGGCCGCAGACGACATGCGAAAACGGGCAGTGTGTGTGTGCCGATGGAGAGGATCTTATTGAGACGAGGGAGGGCAATGTTTGTGTTTTACCAGGTACGTATGAAGGGAAAATCGGTTTTTATCAGTCTAGAAAGAAAACCTGAATACCTACTGGATGTATGGATCCTAATGGGGGAGGGGTCACTGCAAGCAACGGCCATTCTAGCGCAATGCACCATGTTGAAAAACTTCAAATATATCTCGGGAGTGAGGAAAGATACGAAAATTATAAGGACTAGTCACGGTTCTCTAAATATGAGCAATACATAGTTGCTATCCTTTCTCGTGATAGCGAATCCGCGTATACCTCGTCAACCTGAGCTTGCAGTTAAACAAAATCGTTATCAATAACCACAAAAACTCATTTCCCATATTTCCAGGCCACTGCCCGACGAACACCATAAACGGAGCTCTCTACGAACGCGCCACAAACCGCGTATCCACTTGTCTCACTTTCACCTCAAAAAAGGACCAGCACCCGTCATCGTTCATCGGCTGCGACGAGTTCCCCGAGCTCTACGACTGCATCGCTGGAATTTGCTGTCCGACACGTGGCATGACGTGTATACAACCGATGAATACCGGTGACAACGCCGTCGCGAATTTATCGATAATCTCGCCAGAGAAACGATGGTGGTACAACAGTGCAACTGGAAAATGCGTGGAGTTTGAGTATAGTGGATCTGGCGGTAATTCGAATAATTTTTGGACCCAGTGGCAGTGTGAGTCTTATTGTGGAGGACGGTGTCCTAGAGGGGATCCAAGTCAACTTGCCAGTTCCGGGGAGGATGACGCCTCAAGCTCAAGCTCAAGGGTTTCGATAAAGAACGAGAACTTTTACTGTAAAGTCTACGACTCGGAAGCGCTTCTCTGCTGTCCTACCCCATCATTTGTCTGTAGCAGTCATGGAGGTGTAACCGTCAAGTTGAACACCCTCAGTCACTTCTCCACAGGATCCCCACGCCGCGGAATACCCGTCGTCGAGCGATGGTACTGGGATACCAATGACTTGTCATGTCGGCAATTCAAATTCCTGGGACAAGGAGGAAATTTCAACAATTTCGCGACAAAAACCGAATGCGTCGATTTCTGTTCTGTGGGTCTTTGTGCGCACGGAACTCTGCTTCGCGATCCAAGTGGAAATGTTCAACGATGCTCCGCCATCACGCAATGCCCCGAAACGCATTCCTGTCGGCATAGTGTCTGCTGTCCGAAACCCCTGACGACTTGCTCTCAAGTTTTGAGAAACGTGTTTGATTGTGAACCGATGTTGGAGTCGAGTACCAAGTGGACGTATTCTATGGATCATGGCATGTGCAAATCGATACTTTCCAATGGATGCGTGGCGGGTGACAATCAATTTGAAAGTTTGGAAGAGTGTCAGCAAGTTTGCTCTAGTGTACAAGCCCCGCCAAGGTGTCCGATTGGAAGACCATTCCGAGCTGGTGACGGGGTCGCTTTGCAGTGTTCATCTTCAAAACCATGCCCGTCAAATTATGAATGCCTGTATACCGGACAGGTACATGTTTGTTGTCCGTCCAAAGGTACATACATAAATGAAATCAAGGTTCACTCTGTTCTAATTACTATTTCGTAGAATTCACGTGCCGCCAACCGCAATCCGTCGGCTCCCAATGCGGCGCATCCACTCAACGATGGTACTACGATCAGCTGCAGAACAAGTGCAATCAGTTCGACTATCAAGGATGCGATGGGAACGATAACAACTTTTCGACGCGGTTGACATGCATGGAAACTTGTCATCGGGACGAGTGTCCGGATGGTGGGGCGGCTCTGATTGATTCGACGAACGGGCGGCCGATACAGTGCGAGAGGAATGATGATTGTCCGAGCACGCATTCGTGTACTAGACAGGTGATTTTTGCTGTGGCCGATGTACGATGTCTGGGTACCATGAAAACTTTCCAGCTCTACTCAAACCAGACGTCCTGTTGCCCATCCCGAAAATGGGTATGTTCCCATGATGCAGACGAGGGAATCACTTGCGGAACACCATCGAAACGCTACTTTTTCGACCCCACAACGGAAACATGCCGTCAATTTACATATCTGGGATGTGCGGGGAACGCAAACAGTTTTCCGAATCGAGTCGCTTGTTATCAGTTTTGTCAGAGTGCTTGTGAGTTGGTCATCTAATCTAATTGGCTCTAACTCTAACACCTCTCTTGCAGCCTGCTCCTCCTCAGAAATCATCTACCAGCCGTCCAACCAGAACACCCCGTTCGACTGCTCCCTGAAGACATGTCCGCGGCACTTCTCGTGTGTCCGAAGTGTGTGGAACGATACGATGAACGTTTGCTGTGGAAGTCCTAACTTCGGGGTGTGCAAGTCGACTCAACACTCAATGCTGGCGGCAAGTACGCAAATGGCAATGACGTGCACGCCCAATGTTCAGGTATCTTGCAAGTTGCAAAACGTCGTTATTTTCATTCTCATTCTGGTTTTCAGAACTCCTGCCCACTGGGCTTCCAATGCACCTACAGCTCGTTCCGTCGCTTATATTTCTGTTGCCGGGAAATTGAAAAAGTCGAGAAATGTCTGAAAGGCTCAAAGCCAGAAGTGTGGCAGAGTACCGCAGAACCGAGATACTGTTCGCGAAATGCTCAATGTCCCCAAGACACTTCTTGCTTCGCGCCCGTACCATTCGCATCCGGGTTGTGTTGTGCCAGTGTTGATGACGTGTGCCCAGCTCATTTCATTTACGAGGAGGAGAAGTCGAACAGTTTGATGTGCTCTCCACTGCAGAAGAATAGTTGTGGCGGGGAGAATGGGTGAGTTTTTGATAGGCATACATAACTTGACTCAAAATGGTCCGTTCGAGCCCAGATTTTGACAGAGAATACCCATGCAGATCCAGCTTCATTTAAAACTTTTAGCCAATCAATCTGCATCTTCTCCGAAGCCAAATCCCGTTTCGTCTGCTGCCGTCGTGAAGCTCGTCAGATCCAAGCTCTCTCGAAATGTCCTCCAGGATCGATTGTAGAGCTATCCAAAACGTATTGCGACCCCGAAAACTCGTGCCCGGCAACACATTTTTGTATGAAGAAATCGACGGATCGGATGGGAATTTGCTGTCGACATCCGAGGTGGGAGCGGGTTGAGGTTTGAGGATTAAGGGTAATTTTTCAGTCTGAAAAGGACGGTGCCTAGCAAGATGACACGGATTGGGATTACCAAGGCCAGGAAACCAAATTTTAGAGGTACGTGGTTATAGGAAGCGTGACGTGGGTCTTAAAGGCGCATACCATATACATATCGCTACAAAGTCAGCCTAATTTTTTTTCTTCCAGGTATCTGTCCAAAAGGCACAAAACTCCTGAAACTTGACAAAGACCCAGTCCAATGCTCATCCAACACCGACTGTCCCGAGTTCTACCATTGCACCCTCGCCACATCAGGCCCCCAAAAATCCTTCTGTTGCGGCCTGGAAATCTCTGAAATCTGCCCGACTAAAGTCTACCCGGCAATGCGGGTGTCCACATGTTCGCTGTGCGGTAGAGGGTATGAATGTCACAAGAACTACTGTTGTCCGCAGAAAGAGGTGGCGTGTAGTCAACCGGTGCCGGGGAAGAGTGAAGGAGAGGAGGAAGAGGATGGGAATATCATCAGATACTACTACGACTCTGAAACCAATACATGTCACTCGTTCGCCTACCAAGGCCACCACCAACACGGCAACGCTCAAAACCACTTCTTCGACCACGAATCATGCATCGAAACCTGCGTCTACTCATCGCAATCCGCCGATATCCAGTGTCCACACCCATATCAAAACCCCGCAGACCACCCACAAATGTGCACGACATCTCTCAAATCGTGTGCGGATACCGAGACATGTTTGAAAACTGCGTCTGCGGCGTTTGTCTGCTGTCAGAATCCGCCGTCGTTTCAGACGTTGATGAGCAATTTGTGCGGAGCGAGTTATTCGCCGATTTTGAACAAGTCGGGGAATCCGATCAGGTGCTCGTCGAGCAGCAGATGTACTAGTCGGATTTGTAGGTAAGTTCGGGGGATTTAGATGGGGCTAGTTACCTATCCCAGACAGAAATTGCCTGAGTATTCAACTTTTTTTTTTGTTTTCTAAGGGTGAAAACTCGTCTGACTTGGAGCGGAGCGGCAACGGCTGGGTTAGGGTATCATAGAAATTACATTGAGCAGTGGTGGCCCTAAGGACACCTAAGATAAATTTTTTTCGTCACGATTAAAGGTATGTACTAACAATAAAACATCATAGAAACCGTTCAGTTCAAAGTCAAGCCTGTAATATCTTTACCACCGCCACTGTAGCCCCCGTGGTTCCATTGAGTCCTCAGCCTCCTAACCACATACATACATACGCAGCCAATTGTCCCCTTTCCTACAGACAAAGTCCCGTCCTTCGCTACAACATTTGCTGTCAACGGAAAACCCCTGCGAACCGTCAATTCAACTTGTTCCGGACGACGAGAACTTGATGGCACACTTCCAATCAACAACAATTTTTTTATTTTTTCTTCTTCTTACTGGTATCTTTTCTTCTTACACCCATCTTGTCTTTGTCAGCTGTGTCTGCGACCAAAACGGTAGTTCATTCAATTTCTGTGGAGCCCCGAGAGTTGCGAAACGTCGGGGTCATTTTCACCATTTTCGCTTAGAGTATGTTATATAATAAAGAATTTTGAGCTTTTTTCTGATCATTTCGGTTGCAAAACGTCGGGGTGGCTCAAAAAGAAAAAGTTCGTCATCTGTTCGTGTCCACTCATCCATCCATCGCCAGAAAGCAAGATATTGGACAAAAACAAAAAAAAATAAGAAAAACCGAGACAAATCGCATTTGTTCCTTGTCGTCTTTTTCTTGTTCTCCCCCCTCCTCATCCCTCATCCTTTCATCGAATTAAAGAAAAATAAAAGCTTGCGGAGAGACAAAAAACAGCAGAAAAACACGACAAGATGCGACATTTGTTAGAAGGACGGCACTGCCTGGGGGTAGCGATTTTTGATGCTTTTTTTGCTTTTTTTTTCTTGTGTGAGTATTATTTTTTAGTTCTATAATCATTAAGTTTACAATTAAATTGGTACAAATTTTGAATTTTGAAAAAAGATTTTTAAAAATTTATTGAAAAATTGAAAGTTTTCAGTACTGAAATTATTTTTTCAAATAAAACTTTTTTTGATTAAAATCTTGTAAATTAAATTTTTTTTTTTTGGAAAAAAATTTTGGCTGTTTTTTTTTTTAATTTAATTTTTTAACTCAAATTAAAATGTAAGTTTTTTGTTTAAATTTTAAAAAATTTCATTTTCAATAAATAAATAAAATTTAGGAAATATTTAAAAATAATTGTGTAAATCCACCAGCATATCTCAAACACAGTAAGAGCTATCAAAAAGTTGTCAACTACAAAAATACGTATCTTATCAAGGTCTACAACTTTCTACTTGTCAACTTTCCGATATCTCTTACAGTTCCAGAGTTACACGTCAAAAACCCATAACCCAGTGATAAAACCCCTTGTTTCTCGGTTTTGCCACAGCAAATTTCCATTTTCCTCTTGATCCATTTACTTATGCATGTTCCCACAAAAAAGAAGGGGGAAGGGAAGGAAAAGTGACATTTTCTTCTTTTATTCTTACTCTTATTCCCCCTCATCCCCCCAAGGCAAGATGAAGGGGGAGGGGGAAATAGAGAAAAAGAGGAGCTGGCTCGTCTTTATGCTCCTATTTGTGTCGTCGTCCTCGTCGTCGCCGCCGTCGACGGCTTCGCTTCCCATCAGCGCGCTCTTCAAGCTCCGCCCATTTTTTCTCTCTCTCCCCCTTCCCTTTCTCCGTTTTTCCGCTCCAACTTGTGTGTCCTGTCGTCGTCGTCGTCTCTTCTTTTCTCTCTTGACGTCGAGCGGTCCTCCTCGTCCTCCTCCTCGACGTCGTCAGATATCAATCATTGCTCCGGTTTGTCTCAGAGCTCTCTTCTGGATATATCTACTCCCCCCCCCTTCTTCTTCATCCTCTTCGCCCCCTGGACCCCTTGGCTCTCTGGCCCTTGTGACAAAGGACCCCCTACTTCAGGCTCAGCTCCCAAATGAGCACGATGATGTCTTCTTCTATGCCCGGCAGTCATCCGAGTCAAATGAGCAAGAGCAAGAACAAGACGAGCTTCGACGCGTTGCCGAGAACCATTGCAGAGTGCGAGCTGACCGACGGAGAGATTCAGCAGTTGAAGGTGGGGTTTTTTTGGAAAAAAATGAATTTTTTTTTCATTTTTTCAACATTATAACTCTAAAAATGAAAAGAATCATCCTCCTTTGTGAATAATTTTTATCGTCGCTCATTTTCTGAGAAATGTTGACTCACTGGGGAAGAGGGAAGGCAGCGGAATTTGTTAGCATCTCATCAGAATCTGAATCGGAAATGGGGATAGATGTGGAGAAGGGAGGGGGAGACCAAAGAGCGGAAAGAGATTTTTTTTGCTTTTTGCGTTAGGATTGCAACTTACCCGGCGGTTGCCTAAGCCTTGCCTAAGCCTGGCCTAAGCTTCGCCGAAGCCTTGGACAGTCCTCACCTAACTCTGGGGCAGACGTTGCCTAAGCCTTGTCTAGCCGTTATCCACTTTCAGAGCAGTCGCCATTGTCTAAGCCTTGCCTAAGCCTTGCCTAGCTAGGATCATGCGCTTGTCCTCGAGTACTACAAACTGTCCAATTCCAACCCATTCCAGGAGCACAACCAAAAACGTGTAAAACGAGTCGTCGGAATCGTCGCCATCGCAATGACGTTGCTCTCGCTGGCCCTCGTCGCGTTTTCGCTGGCACTCGGCCGAAAAATTGACATGATGGGTGAGTTTTCGTATCAAATATTCATCAGAAGACGACGACCAAGACGTCGTCGTTGTTTTTCCCTTATTATCAATGTCTCATGAGACAGATGTCGCTATTTTATCTATTTTTCAGTGGAGCAAAAAGTCGAACAACGTATGGAAATGTATACAGCAAATGGCATCAATTTGACGGAGACGAGAAGTTGAAAATTGAAAAAAAAAAAAAACTAAATTTCGTTCAATCAAATATCATTATCAAAATTCTCTCTAGTGAAACAGGTACACGACAGACTCTCATGTTGTTCCTTATCGACAAATCCCCCCCCCCCCCCCCCCCCCCCCCCCCCCCTCCCCCGAACATCTTATTTGCACATATTTGAACGTTGAAAAGAATAAAAATCGATAATTAATAATTCCCTTTTTTTGCGTCAAGTTTGGAGCAGAACTATGAGAAAATATGGAAATTCGACACTTTCTCCGTGTTCTTTCACCTATTTTTTGTTGCGAAATTCATATTTGTGGGAAAATGGAATGCATGTCTATTTTGAGGTGTAGTTGAGCTCGAAAAATTCATAATTCGTGTTTTGAACTATGATCAACAGATTTCGTCGACTGTAATTGATAAATTCCAAAAAAAATCGAGAATTCTCTCAAAAATTCAAAAATTACCCATGAAAACGTTTTTCCGCGGAAGAAATCGAGTCACCGGTGTTTTAGCAGAATTTTTCCAATTTTCAACCTGAAAATTGAATAAAATTACGAAAAATGTCAGCAAACAGTCTATTATGCGTTCCTGAGATCGTAAGAGTTCAGATTTCAAACGCGGCCGGGTCCCGCCACGATTTCCTTAGTTTTTAGTAAAACTACGGTGGGTTCTACGATCTCAGGAACGCATAATAAATGTGATTTGAACCCAAAAAGTACGGAGGAAATTC
Source organism: Caenorhabditis sp. 39 LS-2015 (assembly GCA_900536345.3). Lineage (NCBI taxonomy): Eukaryota > Metazoa > Nematoda > Chromadorea > Rhabditida > Rhabditidae > Caenorhabditis > Caenorhabditis waitukubuli. The sequence continues at coordinate 8,026 of LR571482.1, forward strand.
GAAAAAAATCAGAAAAAACTGCAAAAAACCGAAGAAATTGCTGAAAAATCAACTTGAAAGAAAATTACCGCTCGTTTGGGATTCTCGGCCGCCAAAGTTCGGCCACGGCCCCGCGAAAGCGCGCGATTGTCGGTTTTTGATGCTTTTCGGACGCTAGTGGTTGGAATTTAGATGAAAAAATGTTCTACAAGATGCTTTCGTTATTTTTCAAACTAGAAAATATTCAAAATCAAGTTTCAAATCAATTCAAGGGAGTTTCATATTCTCGGCGTCTCGCTACTAGGCTATCGACCCCTACAGACTAAAAATGCATCAATTAACATCTTCATTTCCCTATAACCAAGCCAAGATCAAAAGATCAAAAGATCAATGCGATGGTGGTGCTGCCGGTGGTCCCGCCCCTCCTCCGGCATCCTTAGGCGACTGTGCGGGTTCCAGAGCCATTCCAGGTGGCAACTGGAGCTTCTCCTTGTTCCTTCGAAGCGAGAACATCTTTTTCGACTTCTTCTTCGACTTGTCCTTATTGTTATTGCCGTCCTTTTGCCGATTCGTCTTGTCTTTTGATTTCTTGCGCGACAAAAGGGCCGTCGTCGACCGCTTTTTCGACATTGCTCTTTGCATTTTTGGATCAGGAGTGGCGGCGGCACCTGGTGTGGATGGGGATGGCGATGGAGAACTCGCTTGACCAGTGGCTTTAAAAACCTGAAAAAAATTTGAAATTTTTGAAAAATCGACGAAAAATCGATGGGGACCCACCCGTTCCACTGCAAAATCTTGATTCTTGGCGAGACTCTGCTCGAACAGCACACCGACGCGTTCTTTGATGGTTTTGAAGGCGGGGCGTAGTTGGACTTTCTGAAAATGAGAAAAATAATGTGGAATGGATGGATTTTAGTTAAAAATTGAAAAAACTAGGGAAATTTCGCTAAAAATTTATTTTTTCTTCGTTTTACCGTAGGGCATTGTGGAAAAACGTTAATATCTCAAAAACTAGCAAAGCTATTAAAAAATTGTCAACTGACAAAATGCGCCAAATTTTAAGGGCTACAACTTTGCAGTTGACAACTTTTTCTAAAAACCGCTTCTTTTCAAGTTATACCTTTTTTCTCTCGGTTGACCGTGGCGCGTCGCGAAGCGTGCGGTTAGTTTTGGACCCCTTTGCGGAAAAACGCTGATGGCTTAAAAACTAAAATAGCTATTGGAAAATTGTCAACTGACAAAATACGCCAAATTTTAAGGGCTACAACTTTGTAGTTGACAGCTTTCCTTAAAAACCGCTTCTTTCCAAGTTACTCCCTTTTTTGTTGGCTGACCGCAGTGCGCCGCAAAGCGTGCGGTTAGTTTTGGACCCCTTTGCGGAAAAACGCTGATGGCTTAAAAACTAAAATAGCTAGTGGAAAATTGTCAACTGACAAAATACGCCAAATTTTTAGGGCTACACTTTTGTAGTTGACAACTTTCCCTAAAAACCGCGTCTTCCCAAGTTACACCCACTTTCTCACAACACAACTCGACAATCTCATGCAACTCCTTGGGTTCCAAATTGCTATCGAGTACCCGATGCGGGTGCTCATTCTCCTTGATCCACGTCTGCACGTCCTTGAGATTCTTCGGCCACAATGGATCAAACTGACAACGATTCAGCAGTTCGGTGCACACCACCCCAAACGCCCACACGTCTGTCTTCTCGTTGAAAATTCCCTTGGTCAGCGTTTCGGGTGACAGCCAGCGGATCGGCGCCTTCTTCAGCGACCTGCACACCAGTTCGTTGCCTTCGACCGACAGTCCAAAATCCGAGATTTTGACCATCAAATTGTTGGTGATCAGGCAGTTGCGGGCGGCCAGATCACGATGGATGACTCGTCGCATCGCCAGGTGATTCATGCCGCGAGCAATGTCCAGGGCGAACGAGAGGATACGAGAGTTGGGCAGGTTGACGGTGCGTTGTAGGTACTTCTGGAAAACGAAAAATACTAATTGGTAGAAACCGCGAAGTGCGGCTTTAAAATTCAATTTCCGAACCAGCCGCGTTGCGGTCGCGTCGCGGCCCCACCTACGAGTATCTTACCTTCAAATCCCCGCCGGAAACCACTTCCATGACAAGCATTAGCGGCATTCGAAGGGTGGCAATGGCGTAGAGACGGACAACGTTTCGATGGTCCAAGAGGGACATTATATAGGCTTCCTGAATGGTCAGGATCACAATTTGCAGATAGGTTGCCTAATCCTTGGCTAAACCTTGGCTAGCCGATACTTGCACTAGGAAAAGTCAAGGTTCAGGTAGAATTGGGTAACCGCTGAGACAGGATTATGTAGCCGGTGAGTAAGGATTGAGCGAGGACTCGACAAAGACTGGGTAACGGGTAAGTAAGGATTGGGTAAGGACTAGGCAAGGATTGAGTAACCGCTGAGGCAGGAGTGAGCAAAATCTGACTTAGGATCACAACCTGCCTACCGGTTGCCTAAGCTTTGCCCAATCCTTACCTACCCGTTACATAGGCAAATTCAAGGTTGAGTAAGGATTGGGTAAGGCCTTGGAGAACCATAACTTACCCGTTGCCTAATCCGTGGCTAAACCTTAGCCAATCCTTCCCTACAAACTCACAAAACAAAACTCCTGAATCTCGCCGCGCTTCGCCTCGCCAATCGCCCTCTTCACAGCCACCTCGACGGGCGGCCCTTCCCGTGGATGAAAAACGCCCTTAAACACCTCGCCAAACGCGCCCTTCCCCAGTTTTTGAGCCAACGTCACGCTCTCGTGAAGATGAATGATTTTGCTACGCGGGATGGGCTGAAAAAATCGATAATTGATTGGATTAGTTGAGAATGAGGAAACTTGCCGTTGAGACATGGTTCATGAGCGACCAGCAATCGATGAGTTCGTGAATGTGAGCGAAACGACGAGGTGGCATTTTGGGAAACTTTTCAATGAGCTACAAGATGGATCGATAAAGAAAAAATCGATAATCAAAAAGCAATCGATAATTCACTCGAAAAATCAATAAATCAATACCTTATTACAACTGAATCCGTCCTGAAGGTACGATATCTGATAATGCAGCACCTTCGCGTCGCACCTCAACGACAATATCATAATCTTCTGCGACGACTGTGTCATGTGTCGCCGCACCAGAAACGAGTTCTCCCACTGAACAGGAAAAAATCGATAATCAATCAATAATCAATCGATAATCAATCGGTAAGCAAGCGATAGTCTCTCAGCAATCAATCGATAATCAATCGATAATCATCAAATAAAAATGATTTTTTTAGAACCAACTAACCTTGAGGATTTTGACGGCGAGGGCACCTGACATGAGCCCGTGATACCATTGAAAGTTTACCAGGTAGTTTTGAATGTATTCCTGAACAATTTTTTTTTCGGAAAAAGCAAGCAAAAATCAATATATTTTTGAAAAATCAATAATTTTCCCAAAAATCATTAAATCAATAATTTTTAGAAATTGATGAACCAATAATTTTCACAAAATTGAAAAGTCAATAATTTTTCAAAAATAAAAAAGTCGATAAATCGAAAATTTCCTTAAAATTAGAAAAAATCAATAAATCCTCAAAAAATCAATAAATCGATGACTCCCTAATTTTCACCAAAAATCGATAAATCAATAATTTTCAAAAATTCAAAAAATCGATATTTTCACAAAAGTCGATGAATCGATATTTTTCGAAAAATCAAAAAATCTTTTTTTTTTTTTTTTTTGCTCAAAGTTGGATAAACCTTTGAAAATGAATAAATCGAAAAATTTTCAAAAAAAAATCAAAAACGCTATATTTTCCAAAAATCAATAATTCCCTAAAAAATCAATAAATCAATACTGCCTACTCACTTCGAAGAACTTGTCCTTATCAATCGGCAGTAGTGCCGCGTCGGGCAACGATTCGGAGAGATTTAGTTCGCCAGAATCCTTGTTTCGATCGCTCGACTGCTGGTTTCCACTGATCTCTAGTTCCGTATGAGACTGCAAGAAATCAATCGATAATTTGATTGGAAAATCAATAAATCGATAAAAAAAATTGAAAAAATTGAAAAAAAAACGAAAATTCTCAAAAATCAATAATTTCTCTAAAAAATTCAAAAATTCAAAATTCTATAAAAATTAATAAATCGATAATTTTCTTAAAAATCAATAATTCAATAGTTCACTAGAAAATCGTTGAATTGTGATTTTTCCAAAAATCAATGAACCTGCTGAAAATCAATAATTCTGAAACTTGTAAAAAGTGGCAAATCGATAATTTTTTTAAAATCAATAAACCGATAATTAAAAAAAAAATCAATAACTTCTCAAAAATCAATAATTACATATCTGAAATTTTTAAAAATTTCAAAAAATCGGTAATTACAAATTTTCGAATTTTCAAAATTTTTTCAAAAAATCGATATTTCCAAATATTTTTTTCTTTAATTTATCGATTTTTTCTCTCCCAATCAATAAATTGATAAATTTCACCACCTCGTTTCTATTTATCAACTCAGCCGTTTGAGTACTGTTCGTGTTACCACTGTTGTTATCAACTTCCGGCTTTGACACCATTTTATTTGGGTAGAAAATTCGAAATAAATAA
>LR571486.1:0-21138 GCA_900536345.3 Caenorhabditis sp. 39 LS-2015
TTGGTAATCATTCGAGCGCTTGGAAATCTGCTTTTTTCAATCAATGACCAAGTTAGACTGAGGATGTTCAAAGTTTTTGTCAAAAATTGAATTCTTTGGTGGAATAGAGGTTTCAAAACTTCCGAGTCGCTTGTCTTTAAAAATACAGAGAAAACAGTTAGAAGTTATGAAGTAGTGTGAGCTTGCCAGTTCTGAACCAACCCACTTTTTATTTCCATAGAGGTGCTGTAGATCCCAATCTTGTGATACCATGCGTGGAATCCTGTTTTGGCAATTTTGCTCAAACTCCTCTTCATCGTTACAAAAACTCACATGTCGACTATCATCTTGCTTTATAGAAGAACATTTTCTCGGATCTCACACCTCTAATGTCCCATGAATCTTGTGAAAATGTTTTTTTGTTGAAAATCACACATTTTTTCCGAAAAATATAAAAACTCACACGATGTCTTGATAATCCAAACCTTCTCGCGCGACACTCACTACAAAGTGCTTTGTCGGCTGGAAGCTGCGAAACATCGATATTTACTAGTTTTCCATTTTTCTCCGTGAAATTCGAGAAAAAGGCTGCAAATATGGGCGAATCATTCTATAGAAACGCCGTGTGTAATTATTTAAAGCAAAAAAACTGCGTAAACCCAATGAAAATAGGAAAAAATGAACAAAAAATGGAAAAAAAAGCTTGGCTAGCACTGTCAGCAAGGATGAACCACCCCGCGGTGGGTAGAGGAACTGCGCGTGTGTATTCACTTTGATTAGCACTGCGCCATCAATTCTGAGTGAGAGACAGCTTTATATTTTTTTAATAAAAATTTCAAGAAATAAATTATGTGAAACATATCAGGGACATTTATAAAGTTGAAAAATGAAATTATTTCGTTTTAAACAGGTAGGTAGAGCAAAATGTTTAAGTAAAAAAACCATACAGATTTTATTTTTCAAGTTTTTGAAAGAAGTTACAAAACATTCACAACACAACACAAAATACACTTTCCTTGTCCATTGAAAAAAGAGATTCCATTTTTGAGTTTTTTAGCGGATAATGTAGAACAAAATAATTTAGTGAACAAGTTTTAAGATAAGGTAATTTACATTTTCAAAATAATGAAATAAAGCAAATGGGAAATACAATCACTCTGAAAGGTCAGAAATAAATAAATGCGTGTAATAATTAAGGAATGTTTGATTGATTAACTTGTGGACTCCAGGCAGGATCTCCAGCAGCCATCATATTGTTTCGGTCTGCCTTTTTTCCAAGTGCCATAAAGCCATAAATGACGCCCGATGCGAAAATTGTGCCACTACCAAGAATTGTGTTCAGTTCCATGCATATAAAAATTGGAACCAGACCCATACTGAACAGTTCATACTTGTTTGTTGTCATTTCTTATTATATCATCACTCACGCTCCATAAATAATTGCTTTGTGCCACAATTTTCTTGATTCGCTGAAACGTGCAATTTTCTCAATAAAATCCACAAATTGACAGCAGAATGGGGCTTCAAGTGCAATAATCAACGCTCCAGAGGTCCTGAAAAAAGAAATGAATGTTGAATTATAGTTCTAAAAAACTAACATCTGAAGAAGAATTGCAACCATGCAAGTGGCAGAAAGCGTAATTAGACCGAGCACACCAAAAAAAAGAGATAAAAATCCTCCGAGAATAGCAACTCCTTTTGCGAGAAAACGAACCCACCTAAAAACACACATATTATTTTAAAAAAATGAAATGTGCAACCATGGGAACGCAGCATTTGGATCGTGTTCCGCTTGCATTTGTGTACTGACTCCAGAAGCGGCGGCCCCCATTGCTTAGTAACAACAACACTCTCTAAAAACGTTTTAATTAATATGGATTTACAAGTGAAAAAATTCTTAGTTCACATATGTAATAATTTTTAGGGTTTAAAAAAGTTGAGCACACAGATAGACACGCGCAAATAATTTGATGATTGAGCTTGAGAGAAAGAAACTGACAAAAATTAAACTAAGAGCGATGCGTTCGAGTGGAATATCGTTTGAAAAATTTATTTCTTACAGAGTGGCCTTCCAACTCCCCCCCCTTCATTTTTGCAAATTTACTCTTTGAGCTCAATACTATTTTTTAGCATTACGTCAATCAAAATGAAAAAAAATAATACAGTTTCAAAATCAATAAACGATTGGTAAAGACAATTCTGGAAAAAATTAAAATTTTTTTGAAGGGAATCTAATGTTAACAAAATAAACACTGATGTAATCAGTTTCTGCGAGGACTCAGATCCTTTTTTTTGGATGGTGAGGCAACTTATTGATAAATAAAAATCTTGAGAATTGCACAGAGCTTTCTCGGTGTCGTATCTGAGCCAAATCCTTTAGATGATTGGGACCAGCTATACAACTTGAACAATCAATGTGTTTTACGGAATGATTGCCGAACACTTGCGAACAATTTGAAAAACAAACGCAGTGTTCCTGAATTAGAATCGTTTTTGACATTGTATTGTAAAAAACGCAATATTGATTACGTCAAAGATTTTGAATTAAAAACTGTAAGTTAACTATATAGTCTTAAATATAATAATTTAAATTAACAGATTCTAGAAAAAATTTTACATTTAAACTTACCTCAATCGGATGAATTTAATGTTTTTTTTGCGTTTACAACCAAATATATACCTAATGACACAAAAAAAGATGCCCAAGTTTTCCAGTTGTTTCGTCTTCTCTTACAATATCATGATCCTCAACTAAGGTAATAGTGATGACTAGAATTTAAAAAATAAATGACGATATTTAGTAACTGTTTGGAATCGCTGCACTGTGACCCATACAGCTATTCTAAAAAATGGTTCGCTACTCTGTTTTCTAGCAGTATGCCTCTAGAATCTTGTCATGCTCTATGGAAAATTTATATTAAACAGGTCAAAAACATACCATCTATGCGTCCAAAAATATATTTTAGGGAGACCCTTTTCTTGTGTTTTATTTGGCAATTGTTTTTCTTATTAATGCAAAAGAAGAGATGTTGAAAATTGATCAAGATGAAAAGCAAGTTCTCATAGTTTGATTTCTTCCATTATACCGTAATAACAAAACAGAGAAAAAGCATTGCTCATTTTGGAAAACATGGCAGCTCAACTGAACGTAGACGATGTTCCTGATTTTATGCAGCTAGCGTTTCATTATTCCAATGAAACTCCAAAGACAATTTGTGAAGATTTTTATGATTCGCTGTTTGGAAGTAATTTTGATAAAGAAAGCAGACAAGTGAATTTGGAAAAATTGTTGTGCTTGCCTATTTCAACTCAAGATTTTATGATAAACGATGAGGTCAGTCTGTTTTTTTATTTTAAAAAATGCTTCCCTTATAAAAAAAAGTTATTGGGGAAAGAATAAACAACTATTCATACTACACAACTGTTTCTTAACAAAATGCTGTTCAGGTCACCAGTAATGTTAATTTTTTCATTGTTGATACAAGATCAAGTTTGGACTTTGATTTAGGCCATGTTGTTTCTTCATTCAATTTGGATTGTTCTGCTGTTTGAAAAGTCAGACTATCAGTTACAATGATTTTTTTTCAGATTGTCGATGATCCAGAAAAATTTGAGCATGCACTTCAAAGTTTAGAATCTTACAAAAATTCACGCCGTCTCGACGATCATTATTTAATTCTTGGATATGGAACTGAACTACACGACAAATACATGAATATGCTGATTTCTATGTTCATTCAAAGAGGTGAAAAACATGTTTCATCATTACACGGAGGATTTAAAAGTAAAGAAAAATAGCTCTCTGTATCAAGAACTGCATTCAGAACTTCACGACTCTATTGAGAGTCTTCAAAGATGGGATCTAATAGCAATGCATAATGAAGAAAAATGTAAAATGTGTCTGAATAGTCAAACTAATTCGAAATGGGTGAGTTGAAATGAACCGCGAAAAATGTTAAAGTTAAAAAACCGATTATCTCAGAAGTTGTTTTCTAAAATGAAATCAGTCGTGACCATTTCATCCACTAAAATGAAGGAGCGAGTTGAATCTGTTGTTTTTCCTGATCGAAATATTAAAATGGATGAGAAACTCAATCATGTAGATTCGAAACAACGACATGGCAAAAGGTATAAGCAGCAGTCAGTTTTTACAATAGATGAAAATAGTGACGATGAAATAAATTCTGAAGCCGCAATAGATGAAAATCGAAAAGAAGAGGTTTTTTTTTATTAAAAAAAAGTGTCTAAAGTTTTGAGTTTTGCAGATTTTGATTTCAAAAGAATTCATTGAGACTTTTGAATGTGAGGAAGTGTTTCGTGAAAGCAGTATTACTGGACACTTTGCATTAACAAGAACACATATACACGTGCTTCATGACGTTCCTGATAAAAAAGGATACGTAACAACAGCAGCGAGGCATGCTTTGTCTACAGTTGTAGCAGTCACTTGCAGAAAAAGTGTTCCAGAACTTCTAACATTCAAATTGGGCTACGAATTGAATGGGAGTTCAAAAATAACAGCAATTCATAAGTATTCCAAAATTAGTGTTCGAACTTTATTTAGTATGATGTTTTCAGATTGTACATACCAAAAGCGGGAGAATGCGCTAAAGCAGTGAAACTTGCTATCTTTGCATTGCGTCCATTACCTGTTGCACAAACACACTCTTCCACATAATCAGTTTTTAAGGGAAGCAATATTTGTTATGCTGTAAATATTTGCTCTGATTTATGAAATAAAGAAAAAACAATTTTTAAAATATTCAGTCATTCAAATAAATATACAAAATAGGCAGAAACGCGAAACATGAAACTTATGATAGATGATGAAGTCGTTTAATTCTTCAGGTTCTAGGAATTGCTGGATACGGATTTTAAATTGTTAGAATACTCGGTGGTAAAATTTTTATTTGGCCTTCATAGTGCAAAATTCATTCATGGAACACAAGTCACTACTTACTATGTGAGCATGCTAGTTTTTATTCAACGAAAACTGCGGGCATGTTTTCCATTTGCATCTTTTGATGGCGGTATAAAATGAAACCAAGGGGTTTCACACCCAGGATTTGTGCTCAGACTGCGTTTAAATCTGTTGGCAAAAAAGCAATAATACATGTGCAATTTTTTTTAAAGGCCTGATCTGTCGTGAAGAAAATGTGAAAAAATTGTAATCTTAGTATACGGTTACGTTTAAAATCTTATAATAAAAACCAGCCTGAACGTGCGGCTGCGCCGCATCAGGCTGACGTGTCTTTTTTCTGAAAATGTTCGATTTCCGCGTGAGTAACATTTGATTTTTACGTGACCGGGTCAAATGCGCACAGGAATACAAACGGAAGTACGGACAGAATTAGAAAGTTATTATATAAGAACCAGCCTGATCCTGCCGCTTCGCGGCATTCAGTTGAAAATCGACTCTCGACTTTGTCGACTGAAGTCGATTAATTCGAAGTCGACTTTCGACTTTCTCGACCTTAGTCGGTTTTAGTCGACTAACCGCAACGTGAAAACCGACGTGAAAGTCGACTTTTCGTCAATTAATAACCGCTAAAAAGTCTGTTCGATTTTCATCTTTTTGTGTTGATTTTTGAGACCCCGATGTTTCGCAACGCGACGTTTCGCAATTGTAACGTTTCGCAACATCCGCAGGTTTCGCAACTGTAATGTTCCGCAACTCGCCATCTCGCAACTGTAACGTTTCGCAACTCGCCACTTCGCAACTTTCCATTTCGCAACTGTAACGTTTCGCAACCCCACATGTCAAGACGAATATTTTTTGGGAAATTTTGCGATTTGAAGTTAGAAACAGCATTTTGGACAGAAAAAAATCGAGTTGCGAAACGTTACAGTTGCGAAGTGGAGAGTTGCGAAACGTTACAGTTGCGAGATGGCGAGTTGCGAAACATTACAGTTGCGAAATTCATTTTTTCAATGTTGCGAAACGTTACAATTGCGAAACGTCGCGTTGCGAAACATCGGGGTCTCTGATTTTTGCATATTTTCATGATCACGTGATACCACGTTTCTCATTTTCGAGAGTTCACGCATGTTATTTCACGTTCTAAACATTTTTTCGAAGGGTTTCCTTGAAGAAATGTGGTAAAAACGCGACTAAACAGAGCTGATATTAGTTTCACGCGAAAATCGACTTTTCGTCGACTTTAGTCGATTTTCCGTCAAATAGAAAGTCGAGTTTTTCGTTTTCGACTTTGTAAAAGTCGACTCTCACGTCGATTTTCTAGAGTCGAAAACCGACTTATGATCGATTAATCGACTCCGACTTTTGTCGACGCTGCACTCTAGGAGTATGTCTGTCATTCGTTCAGTTTGTCCGCCGTGAAGATAAATATTTTCAACGTGGATTTCTTTTTGCCCCAGGCTGCGCGTCTTTGCCCATTCGATCCATTTTTCGAATGAAAGGTCCCACTACAGTTCTTCCCAGCCTGCATGCGGCGAAGCCGCAGGATCAGGCTGGTATTATAAGAATGGTGATGATTCCGCAAATGGAGTACGTCTGTCATTCAGTCGGTCTGTCCGCCGTGAAAAAAAATCATTTCAACGTGGAAACCTTTTCGCCCTAGGTTGCGCGTGTCTGCCAATTCGGTTCATTTTCTACTGTTTTTCCCAGTCTGAATGCCGCGAAGCGGCAGGATCAGGCTGGTATTACACGTTTCACGTCAAGGTACCCCAAGGGAAGAGAAATTTGACTTCTTGCAAAAGTTAGATTCCGAAATTGATCGCCGGCGACGAGAGAGCGGCAGAGGAAGTGTTAATAAATGGCACTCCGTTTTTTTTTTTTAAATTTCGTTATAAACAGGAGGATTGTTTTTCCATGTCACAAGAATCAAAAAAGTGGCGAAGTCCGCAATTCGGTGTCTCGGCGGGTCCCGTTGAGGATCGGGTACAGTATCAATGGCGCGAAAAAAATTCAAATTTTGACGTGTTCTTATATTTTTCCAAATATTTTTCCGCGCCGACGAAAAAAGGCATACTGTAATTGATTCCCCAACGGGACCCCCAAGACACAGAATTGCAGACTTCACCACTTTATTTGAATCTTGTAATAATATGTGCTTTTCTCAAACCTTTTGGATCATATTTAGGTATTACTATAATACAACCGCCAAGAATGATCATTCTTATATAATAACTTTCTTATTCTGCCCGGATTTCCGGGATTTTCATTTCCAATTTCTCCGTTTTTCCGTATGTTTTCTGTGCGCATTTGACCCGGTCACGTAAAAATCAAATGGTATTCACGCAGAAATCAATAATTTCTAGAAAAAAAGACACGCCAGCCTGATGCGGCGCAGCCGCACGTTTCAGGCTGGTCAATAAATAGAACTCTAAGTAAACGGTGTCTTTTACGGAGTTTGGAAAAGCAGAAATAATTTATTTTTTCATTATCGCAAAATAATCACCTACGTAGTCAGGTCAATTCTTTCGTCCATAAAAACATGACGGCTTTCGTATGTGAGATCATCCTGTCGACTGCGCCAACCTTTAAATTATTGTTATCAAATGCAGACAGTTCATTGTGCAGTTCGAACGTGACCTCTCGCGACAATCGGCGTTTTTCATGCCTGCGTCCCCGCAAGCGCTCTCACTCTTGCACACGTTGTCGCCTAAGTGCGTGGCGAGACCCGTTTCACATTCCGTAGTTTAACAACCAGGTTACAACGATTTTTCCACTGTTCTCCACAGTTTTTACAATATTTCTGTGAAAAATCCCCAAAAACGTGAACAAAACCGGAAAAATTGTTGAAAACTGACGAACTTCGAATTGAAATTCGAACGCAAACTGCTCACAGGTGCGCTCCCTGCACTCACTGCCCTCACGCGTGGCGAGACCCGCGCCACGCGCCAAACCCCAACTGTCATCATTTGAAAAACAGATAATATTAGCAGTCTCACGCGGAAGCGTGAGATGACCTAGGCCACGTGGCGCCGCTCCTCGTCCACGGCCTCACGGGTCACGCAACGAAAAGGAAGAAAATGATGACAAATACGGTAACTCACAGCTGAAAAACAGTTTTATGCTGAAATCTCTCATGGTGAATTTATGAATATTCACTCAATTTTCGCGCAGTTCGTCATTTTCTGGCTCAAAAACCTTATTTTTCACTGAAAATTGACGAGTAGAACTCGGCACTTTGCTATTGAGTCAGGCCTGAGATATGCCTGGATCAACTGTTACCCAGGCATAGACGAGGATTACATCAGAATTGATTTAGATTTTCGTTCTATTCCAGGCTTAATTAAGAACTAAGTCAGGTCTGGAGAAGGCATTGCTCAGGCATGTTCCAGCAATGGCTTCATAACTTAGGCATGGGTTAGGCAAAGTTAGGCATGGACAAGGCAAAGTCAGGCATGACTCAGGACAGTTTCTCAGGACACACATTTTTTAAGGTTGATATAGCCCCCTACTTCGAAATTAAAAATTTCAACGTGGTGGGGGGCAAAGATAGTCCATTGGGGGGCGATACTTTCGTGTTGGGGGGCAACACAGCGGTGGGGGGCGACACGGCGTGCGCTTAAGCTCCGCTATCCCGCGTCACCTTCTTTAGCAGCACTGAGTAAGAGGGGCAGATTTTTGTTGAACGCATAATTATTTTTTCAGACCGTGAGCGAGGGTTAAATTTCGCGAAAAAAAGAAATCGGTCGCCGTTTAAGTACACGTAGCTGCGTGATGGGACCCATTTCACGTGGCTTAGCTCAGCTGTCCCCATTTGAAAAACGAATAATGCTCGGTAAACGCTGCCAAACTTTGAGACAATCGCCAAAGCTTAGCAAAAGTTGAAATTTCTAGTCTAACCTGTTTCAGCTAATCCAGTGAGTCTTATTACAAGACCAGTAATCCGAACTTGCTTTGAACATATCATCTCGATGACACCTTTCACACAATCACCGCCTAAATATGGCTCGTCGATACCTTTATCTAGGGTAACTTCGAAATAATCGACCTGAAATACCTTCACGTATACGTAGACACAAGAGTCTTGCTGCAATTATGTGGCAAAGTTTGGCATTCATATCCTCACAGAGTTTCAGGCAGTGCGTCGCTGATATTCGCGCTTGCCAGCCTCAGTGCTTTATTTCGTTGTCTGGTTGCGTACTTTCTCTGCCGATCTCTCGTAGCCGGCAATCAATTTCGAAATCTATCGCGCTGCTGCAGGCCGAGAGAATGCGCGAGTATGAGAGACGCAGACGGAAAATATTAAGCATTAACAATGGCAAGCGCGATTCCTGTCAGCGCACCCACTGGAGCTTCGTGATCCTAAGTTCATATCCTTCGAAGCATAACTGAATTTGTTATTATTCATTCCCGGAATTGTAAAAGCTGAGATTCAAACGTCGACGTTTCCCCTCGCGACAGGTCCCGCCGTGACTTTCTTCTTTTTTTTGAGAAACTATTTGTATTACTGTCCTCTGATAAAACGTCCCTAATGGAATGAGCTGCTGCTAGCGAAAAACTCTTCCATCTCCCGTTGGTCTCGCCACGCACGAAGTGGGCGTGGCTTCAACTGCAGTTTTGTTTTCCGGTTAATTTTTGCGGAAATTCTCAAATAATATTATTAATAACACCGTCTTGTCCCATGTTTTGTGTTTTTTTTCCAAAAAATCGATAAACCAGTTTAAAAAAATGGGAAAAACCGGTTTTATTTGAGAATTTCCGCGAAAATTAGAAAACAAAACCGCAGCTGAAGCCACGCCCACTTTGTGCGTGGCGAAACCAACGGGAGATGGAATAGTTTTTTGAATTCATCGTTTATATATATATATAATGGACTAGATGCTGCCCCGCAAGAGGTGAGCATCATTAATGTACAAGTTAGAAAGCGGCAAGATGGGTAGGGGGAGGGGGAGGGCAAATGGGCTAAATATGATACGTTTTTCGCTTGCAGCAGCTCTTCCATTAGGGACGCTTCATCAGAGAAGAGTAATAAGGTATTATAGTTTTCTGGAAAAATGAGCTACTTGACCAAGACAATGTGACGCGGCACGCAGCGTGCGACTCTCGGAGCGATTACAATGAAATTATTGACCAAGTTGTTATGCCCCTTCAAGACGGCAAGCGGTTTATAACAAAATTTTTCTGATTTTTGTCTAACTGTTTCAAGGCGCATAACAACTTGGCTGAACATATCACTGTTATCGCTGCGAGAGTCAGGCGTTGCGTGTCGCGACGCGGCTCGCATTTCTAGGCCAAGTAGCTCATTCTTCAGGAAAACAATAACCTGTAACTGGCAAAGGAGGCCATTTTAGGGAATATTTCAGCATTATTTTAAAATTTTATAAGGTAAGACAAGTCGGTTGGCAAAATTCCAGCAGCCACTTTCGTGCTCATTACCTCAGAAAAATTTGATAAGTATCTGAAGTATCCCCTAAATGACTTTTCCTAAAAACTAACCTTCATAATTTTGAATCATTCTGGCATCGATGGCGTATTGACAATCTGGAGATAATTCTCTTAGACTCCGCCCAACTTCTAAAACAAGTCAAATTGAATAAGGTTACAAATTGTAGCATTATAGGGAATTCTATTTTAAACAAGGAATCACGCCCTAAACGAGTTTGACTTCATTTGATTAACTTTTATTGTTTTTTTGGCAACAGAGCAACATGGTCTACAATTCTAATACGCACGGATCTCAGAGCGAGTACAAGAAAACTCTCCCCCCTCCCCACACTTTCTCGAAAATAACAAAGCGACGTGTCTTGCTAAGGAATCGGTTACATTATTCTTGTTCCCACTGCATTAAGAGAATAGTTTCGAAAAACACGTGGAAAATTTGAACATATTCTCGTCATTGATATTGTAATCGATTCCGTGACGGGATCAGCCGATGCGCCGAATAGCGAAACTCGTCTATGTAACGTCTAGCCCAGGATGGTTACTTTTTGATAGTGTATTCTAGATTTATGCGGAATGTATCAATTACTTTACACCATGATTAAAATTTTTCAAATGTACAGATTATTTATATTAAAGTATCAAAGGTGAATAGTATCGGCATACTCCGGGAGATGAGCACCTGACGTGAAATGAGAAAAGATATGATGCATAAGACACGACTCACTTCATAGTTAACTTTAAAGAGAAAAACTACCCCCATCCCTCCGAAGAGTGTTTGATGGTTACAAGAATCGGGGAAATTTGTTCATCATTCTTAAATTATTTTTATTATGAAAGCTATATTCGTCATAATGGTATTATAATGCATAAGATTACAATTAAATATTCTGCACTAGTTTTGGGAAATTTGAGTGATTTTTTTTATGAAATATGATATTATAAAGAATGGTCGTCCGTCTAGGCGGAGTTATGTTACTTCAATTTCGGTCACTCCATTTCTATTTACTAGGGAAGATGAATTGCGGGAATAACTGAGAGCAAAATACTATAGCACAACTTTTCGAAGAAAAATATCGCGTTATTTTCATTCATTTATTCATTTGTCTGTTTCAATCAAACTATAGTTTCAATCAAATATATATATGACAAATTAGAAATATAGGTAATCTAATATTTGGTCACATTCGTATGAAATAATAAATAAATATGTTTTTTGTATAAAATTTCACAACAACGGACGTATTAATGTGAAATGAAAACAAACATGTAGGGGATGTTGTGATATTGATGAAGAAGGGCTCGAGACGTCCTTCCTGCATGTGAAAGCATAGCGATTCAAGCTGAATACATCCCTTGGGGAGTTGAGACGTAACTGAGATTCCTTTCTTGCAAATTCTTAGTCATAACAAGTTCTTCGCAAATAAGCCTCCTATACAGTGGCAATATCATTTTCTCACGGAAAGTGCAATTTATTTAGCCTAGCTTTCACCGCACGCGAAGCGTCCGGTTCTGAAACTAATTATATTATTATGCGTACCCGAAATCGTAAGAGTTCAGATTCGAACGCGGCATTGCGTCCCACCGCGACTTTCTTCTTTTTTTAAAAACTGCGGTAGAATCCACCGTAGTTTGTTGAAAAACAATGAAAGTCGTGGTGGGATGCAATGTCGCGTTTGAATCTCAACTCTTGCGATTTCGGGAACGCGTAATATATAAATCAAAAAAATCATCGCGACTATATTATGAGATTCAAACAAAAAGGCGATGTCTGCATTTAGACAGTGTTTAGGTTCCCGCCACGATTTAGATTACGGTAACACTTACTTTGGCTGTGCGAAGCATTTTTATTGAATTTTTCGACGAAAAAACCGTTTTTCTTCGGATTTTGTCGGTTTTTTTGTGCAAAAAGCTTTGAAAAAAGCAATTACATAGATTTAAATTCATTTTCCAGTTCATTTTCACTGATTTCTCTACTTTTTTGTCCTTTCCTGAAAAAAACGAGTTAAGCCGACAAAAAAGGAGAGTAATCAATGCAAATAAACTGGAAAAGATATATGCTTGCTTTTCTCAAAGCTTTCTGCAAAAAAAACTTTAAAACTTAAAGAAAAACGGTTTTTTCGTCGAAAAATTAAATAAAAATGCTTCGCACAGCCAAAGTGAGTGTTACCGTAATCTAAATCGTGGCGGGAACCTAAACACGGTCTAAATGCAGACATCGCCACTTCGTTTGAATCTGGTAATAAAAACAGGACATGTTAATCGCCCGGTTTCCAGCGCTTCCAAAAATAAAAAATGTGCCGTGGATGAGCCAAAAATCTTCAACTAGAAATTCTTCAACTTGAAATTATCTTTGATTTGACTTATTCTTCAACTTGTCAATATATTTATAAAAAAGTTCAAAAAAGGGTTCATAAAAAATGAATAAAGGAGGAAAAAATAAGCCTTCAACATAATTGGAGAAGTGAGTATACTTCGTACTGATGCGACCCGAATTAATATTCCGAAAGCATTGGTGAGTTACTGAGAAACATGTGGCGGAGTTTGCCGTGCTCCATTTACCTGCAAACAACATAACGTTCAAAAAGGTTCGCTTAGTGGGATATTTTCCATGTTTTTATTGTTTTTGAAAATCGGATTTTCAACACTCATTGTGATGTTTTTGGTAAAATTGAGTATTCCCTGTTTTCCGCAATTTGGTGTCTTGGCGGGTCACGTTGGGGAATTATTTACAGTATTCCTTTTTTCGATTTCGCGAAAAAATATTTTTGAAAGACACATGTTGAAAATTTGAAACTTTTTCGCTCCATTAACACTGTACCCGATTTCCCAATGAGACCCGCAAAGGCGCCTAATTGCGGACAAAGCCACTTCGTTTTATATCAAACGGGCGAGCGTTCAAATCTGAATGTTCAATAAGTTTTACTATAGTGTTCTGAAAAAATATTAATATGACCTAGAAAACGCGACGCGGCACGCAATTGCGTGCCGCGTCGTGAATTGAGATTCGAACGCGGCGACGGGTCCCGCCACTCCTTTTTTCTTTAAAAATTTTGTATTATCATTGTAGTTTTCAAAACAAAAACATCAAAAAGTTGAGGGACGCGTTGTCCCGCCACCACTGTTTTCTTTGAAAAATTGGTATTTCCACGGTAGTTTTTCAAAGAAAAACATCAAAAAGTGGAGGGACGCGTTGCCGCGTCTGAATCTCATCTCTTACAATCTCAGGAACGCATAATATTGTTTTCTGACAAAACTAGCTACTTCGCCTAGAAAACGCAAGCCGCGAAGCGAAACGCATGTGCGACTCTCGGAACAGTTGCAGAAAATTTTTCGCCAAGTTGTTATTATCTATTTTTCAAATGGTGACAGTTGGGCTTTGGGGGCGGAGCTTGGGTCTCGCCACGCGTGAGCGCAGTGAGTGCAGTGAGCGCACCTGTGAGCAGTTTGCGTTCGAATTTAATTTCGAAATTTGCCAGTTTTCAGTGTTTTTCGCGATTTTTTTTTCGGGACGCAAACCGCGCACAGATGCGCTCACTGCGCTTACGCGTGGCGAGACCCAAGCTCCGCCCCTAAAGCCCAACTGTCACCATCTGAAAAACAGATAATACTATGCAAGCGAATTCAGTTAACAGCAATTTTCGTGACTTTTTTGTTGATCTACGCCTGCCAAATGAGGCGCAGAGGGGGGGGGGTTCAGTCTGGTTAATATGTATATTGTAAACCTCGTTTTCCATAACGCAATTCCATTCGGTACTGTCTGTTGCTCCCATGGTGATTGGTGGCGGAACAAAACATTCGTATGGTGGCGGAGCTTCATAAAGTTTTGGTGGAATTTGGTCCACAGGTCGATACATTGCTGACGGGATTTCATTTGTGTGGGAGATTACTGAAAATTATTCGGAAGATGTTATAGGAAACAATTTTTTCCTGCTTACAATTAATTGTTTGATACATTGGACAGCCAGGCAATTTCTTACAAACGATTGCTGTGATAATGACGAGTAATGAAATAACTATTACAGATCCAAATATAATAAGGGCAAAGTATCTGAAAAACTTGTTCTACTATATCATCGTTTTCTAACCGAAAAAGCCATGTGGCCCTAAAAATGTGGACCGTAACGCATCATGTTTCATTTATTTATTACTGAATTCAAAATAAATGGCCCTTCGTGCAAACGTGCTCTGTGGAAATAGCCCGGTCTCGCCACGATCGTAGTGTATCTTCGTGTAGTTCCCGAGGACGAAATTTTTTTCAAACTTTATTTTCATGTTTTTCGATAATATAACAAAAAATAATTTTCAAAAAATTTTGTTCTCGAGAACTAGACGAAGATCGTGGCGAGACCCGGTCAATTTCCTTAGAGCACGTTTGCACGGAGGGCCATTCTTTTTGAATTCAGTAATAGAAGAATATTAAGATCAAACACGTCACGGATCACGTTTTCTAGGCCAAGGATTTTGTTTGTCAAGATAAAATATTTATAAAAAGCTGGTATTACACGTTTCATGTCGAGGAAGCCCAAGGAACAGGAAATTTAACTTCTTGTCAAAACTATTATTTTTTTCTAGCGAAATGAGCTACTTGGCCTAGAGAATGCAAGCCGCGACGCGTGGGTCTCGCAGTGCTTACAGTCAAGTACGCAACGTGCGATTTTCGCAGCGCTTATTATCTGTTTTTCAAATGGTGACAGTTGGGCTTTGGGGGCGGAGCTTGGGTCTCACCACGCGTGAGCGCTGTGAGTGCAGGGAGCACACCTGTGGGCGATTTGCATTTGAATTGAAATTCGAAATTTGCCAGTTTTTAACGATTTTTTCCGATTTTTTTTCATTTTTGTGGGACGCAAGACGCTCACAGGTGCGCTTACTGCGCTCATGCGTGGCGAGACCCAAGCTCCGCCCCCAAAGCCCAATTGTCACCATTTGAAAAACAGATAATACAGTCTCAGTTTTTATGAACCTCCAAAACAGTAAGCCAAAAATCAGAAAATTTGCGACGGTATGCCATTTTAAAGGCACGTAACAACTTGGCGAAAAACTTGCATGCAGTCTCTCCCCTCCCCAATAAACTTGATTGGGAACTATTTTATTTGTCAACTCCTAATGACTTGTTCTATGTGATTATGAGAGTTACAGCTCGCATTTTTTAAGCCAAGTAGTTCATTTTGCCAGAAAACAATAATAGTTATCATTTTTTAGTGGTTAGTGAAAAAGTGAGCAAAATAGAGGTGCACTCATGAGTGCAACAACAACAACAATTTGAAAAAGAAGTACTGCAGAAAAAAACGTCTTCGCAAAGTCATTTTTTGATTGTTCTTAACCCTTCGTGGGTCCTCGGGGATCTCGCACTCGCCAAAGAGGCAGAATCAAATCTGAGAAAGAAATGCTTTTTTGAAGCATGGAATTCGATTTACGAAATTTCTTCAAAAATGAAGACGTCAACGTCTAAGATCTCAGCTGAGCTTTAGCGAGGGACTTCTTACAACGGATTATTGGATTATCGGCCTGAGCTCAGCTGAGAGTGCGGCTACGCCGCATCAGTGTTTCTT
Source organism: Caenorhabditis sp. 39 LS-2015 (assembly GCA_900536345.3). Lineage (NCBI taxonomy): Eukaryota > Metazoa > Nematoda > Chromadorea > Rhabditida > Rhabditidae > Caenorhabditis > Caenorhabditis waitukubuli. The sequence goes on from LR571486.1 coordinate 15,886, forward strand.
TTTAGGATATAATCGAAAAAACTACTGTAAATTCAACCGTAGTCTTTCGAAAAAAGATCAAACTCGTGGCGGGAGCATTTCCGCGTTTGAATCTAAACTGTTCCGTTTTCGGGACCGTATAATATTCCACTGATGTCACAAAATCTCTTTTTTGTATCGGGACGAAAACTACGGTAGAATTCACTGTAGTTTTTTTGAAAAACGCAACTTTTTATTCTTAAAATATTTTAAAAAATCAGCCAGAAAGACGAATTTTTGAAATGAAATTGATAAATTCTGACGTAAATCGTGTGTAAACAAGCAATAATGACTGAATTATACTGTTTTTCGAAATTTTTGACTGTAAATATGCCGAAGAAGCAATTCGCTTTTTCTAAAAAGTGTTGCAAGCGTGCTCGACTGATAATTTTGCAACGTACCACTTGACACGAGAAAAAAAACAGAGTTTGAATTGAAGAGCTTGAACGCGTTTTGATGTTCACGCTGTTGTTGAAGCGGCAGTTAACAGAAAGGTGCCTCAAGGCATGTTGAGCGGGACATCGGGCGCAACGACGCTCGACGACCTGCACATCTAACTTTAAGGCGACGATTTAAAAAAACTGCGTTCTTAGTGATAAATAAGGACTTGAAAAAACGGTTTTTTCTGCATTTTCTTTTCACAAATGAACAATTCCGCCCAAAAAAGTGAAGAATCGGTCCCATTTGAACATTTTTATGAATAAATCGAGGCGTGCCCCGCGAGGGCCGTGGCCGAGGTTCCGGCGCCGTCATTTTTAGGTCATTTAACGTTTTCGCGTGAGACTGCTAATATCTAGTATCATCGAATTGCGGACCACGCCACTTTGTTTGAATCTTCTAATAATAGCTTACATTAGATACTGCTCTTGCCAAAAGACGAAGACAATACTCACGAAGCAGAATCTAATTAGAACCTTAATTAACCGAGCCCCTCTTTTGCATATGTTCAAAAACGTATTTTAGGTTTCTCAGTATACCATTATAATTAATCTGGTTTTTTGTTTTGGTTTAAGCAACTCACTCTTTCAAAAAATGTCGCAGTTCTTCATTTGCGAGTTCTTGTTTTTCTCTTTCGAAGTCGTCTATAGAACAACAGTAAATTCCGTGTTTTTCTTTGAGAATGGAGTTTGTTGGAGGTAGTTTTGACACGCAGCAATAAACAAATGTAGGGTTTGCTTTGAAATCCGGACACGTTTTGTTTCGTAGTAAGCCTTGAAAAAACGGATTGATCGCAATAACTAAGAGGAGTGTAACTGAACCTCCTTGATTAGTTGATATTGGACATACTAGAGTTCTCACAGGGGTAAAAAAAACAATGAAAATTAAAACATTAGCTTTTTTTGAAGACAAGAACGGATGCCATCGCATTTCTCTGCAAACGATTTTGTAAGATACAGTAAATAAACAATTGTTAAGAATGTGCATTCTGCCAATACTGCTACGAGAATTATCAACCGAAATTATGTTTTTAGACCTAAGTCAACAAAAACCACGAAATCAAGACTCGAAAACATAGTTGGGTCATGTAGTGGTTGTGGTTGATGGCAGCCGTGGCATTGCCGCCACTGCTGAGGGAAATTAAAGATTGTGTAACTTATGGAGGCCGCAGACAAAATGGGCGGAGCCAGCTCCTCCTCAGTTGACGAGAGATTAAGAGGCGCAGGGCCAGAACTATTTCTCTGGTCTCATATTTATGTTTTCTTCCATTGCATGCTTTCAGTCGTGTTCTCCATCTATTTTCTGACTTAATCAATATGTAAATAACAGATCAAGCGAACTATTAATTTTCATCTTTCGAAATAAATGTTCACAAATTTCTGCATCGTTTTCTCTGGTAGACCGTTTCCAATGAAATCTGAAGAAATTAGAAGATAAACGGAAAAAAGATGAATAAAATTGGAAAATCAACCGTTGTGAATTAAATTGTGGAAATATAGAATTTAATTTAGTTCCATTTAATTCAAAACACATTTTTGAACTAAATCGGAGGAAAATTGGAAACTTTGCAAAAAATGGATACAATGTGAATTAATTTGGAACTGACTGGAATTAAAAGTGAAAAATTTGTTTCGTAAAAATTTGAAGCTGAGCTCAGACTGATAATACAATAATCCGTTGTAAGAAGTCCCTCGCTAAAGCTCAGCTGATGTGAGATCTTAGACGTTGACGTCTTCATTTGTGAAGAAATTTCGTAAATCGAATTTGGGTTACTGTGTTGAAGGCGCATAACAAATTGGCGAAAAAAGTTTACTGTGGCGCTGCAAGACCCAAGCGTCGCGTGTCGCGTCGCGGCTTGCATTTTCTAGGACATGTAGCTCATTTTCCCAGAAAACAATAATAAGAATGATATATATACCAGCTGATCCTAAAAAAAATAAGTCTTTTAGACCGGCAGTATATAAAAGTCTGATTAGAACAGAACATTCAAAACCCAAAAAAGACGGCTACAAACCATGCAATTAATTTCTTATTCATGAAAACTTTCGTTGATCTAGTCACTTGATAGTCGTGTCGCAACACGTGTCATATTCTGGTGGTACGCGAAGGTTATGGCAATGACTGAGTGTGGCCAGTTATGAGTAGGAATCTTACTGAAGGATACGCATTGCCAGGGTGCACACTTGATACACATGGAGAATGTCGAACATTGAGTGATATGGATGGGCAAAGAATAGGTCACAACAAGGCTTAGAATAACGTATGGGCAAGGAGTTTTAGCAACTGGGCGGGTGGCGACACCAGTTACCCCCCCCCCCAACCCTGACATTATAAATAGATGAAACTGTATCAGTCATTAGATAATCCTAATTCAATCAGCAGGTAATCCTGAATCAACCCGTAGCTAATCCTAGGCCAGTCGAGGTTTGAATTTCAATGCAAGAAGGAGTGAGAGATGTCTGGTTAAATATATTTTATTTAGGTTTGTTGTGGCGTGGCCACATTAAAGAAGAGTGAACTCTGCGTGAGCTCGGCATGAACTCTTAGATCTTATCTGCTGATAAGATGGGTATAAAAGCCCGGCGTAATAACTATGACTTGGTGTATTCTCTACTAATAAACCATGCACGTACTCCTCTCCTCTCCGACATAACAATGTTAAATGCGATTCTTAATTGTCTTTTTTTCTTGACACAGTTTAAAAAATAAAAAAAAATTTCATTCCATATGTGACGGTCATTGTTGTAACTTATAAGTTTCATCATAACTTGTGTTTAGAAAACCCCTGCACAAATCTGAACGAATTTTCTTCTTGTTCGAGTTGTATACATTTTCAAGTGCGGTAACTCGCTGTTTAAAAAAAACGCTGCTATGCTGTAAACGACAAATCTTCCTAATTTGATCTTGCGAACCTACCGAAAAAGATGTTATCATCAATCCTAGTTCTTTTTCTATGTGTACAACAATATTCTCAAGTCTACTGAGTTGTTCATCTATTGAAAGAAGTTCGATCTGCAAATATATTTTATTAAAAATATCAAAAAACTTTCAGCACCACTCCTTCGTCTTCAAAATCGTCCTTGTTAGAGCACATCTCACCAAGCTCAGTAGTTTCCAAAAGACCTTTGGAGTGAAGCATGGCACGCGCTTAATAATTGTGAATATTTAGAATTTCAATTAGAATGAAAGAACCGTTTTCCAAAAGTTTTAGTTTTTCCTCTGGGTACTCTTGCAGTAACCTAGTCACATCATCTTGGTGTAATACATAAACGTCTGAGTAGCCAACACTTCTCAGGGAAACACTCCTTCGATCCCCCAGTAAATTTCCTTTAACGTGGACTATGGACAGTTCGCCAAAAGTTGATCCCTCCCGGAGCTGATCGAGCTCGGCCCCACTCTCATCATCAATGACGCTAAGAGTTCCTTTCTTGACAATAAACATTTCCTTTGCCTTTTCATTTTTTCGGCACAAATAGTCGTTCGGGGAGTAAACCTGTTGCTTGACAAGCATAACAACTTCTTGCAAAAGTCTAGAATCACATTTATGAAACAATGCAACTTTGTTTAGAGTATCTGAATGCAGGTTAGCGGCAATTATTGCTTGAAATCGGGGAGGAAGAACAGCCAAAATTTCCTGTAAAAAGTGAGTTGTCATTCCACTCAACAGTTCTAAAACCTTCTCATCGTATAATTGATTATGAGTATTCAGGTACATAAAACAATTTAAAACTCGATCTTGTATTGCTGCTTTTACTCCCCTGAAAAATTGAGTTTGCAATATCGGAAAACTTTATGGCGAGAACACCTGTATTTCATGTAGAACTTTATTCCGTCCATCATTTCTCTGAAGTCATTAACGTTCTGACTCATTTGGGTGACTACGTTACCAACACCTGAAAAACTTGGAATTCCATCATAAAATTTTTTGAAGCTGCGGTGGTGATATTTACACCATTTCTGACTGGTAAAATTTTTTAAAGTCTAAGGTTACTGTTCTCTGACGAAGCGCCCGTTGTGGAAGAGCAGCTGCAAGCGAAAAACTCTTCCATCTCGGTAAACGCGTCGAAACTTTCTCTCTAGTTTAGGAAACTTTCCCGCAAGCTTAGCAACCTTGCCCGGAAGCTCCCACTGAAACTTTCCAAACCTTGCAGTGAAAGGTTTCTAAACTGGAAAGAAAGTTTCATCTCGTCTAAAAAAGCATAGCTTGCACTGAAACTTTCTTAACCTTGCAGTGAAAGGTTGCTAACCTTGCGGGAAACTTTCCTAAGCTGGAGAGAAAGTTTCGGCACACCTAAAAAAGCATAGCTTGCACTGAAAGGTTCCTAACCTTGCAGTGAAAGGTTGCTAAGCTTGCGGGAAAGGTTTCTAAACTGGAAAGAAAGTTTCGGCGCGTTTACCGAGCATCTGCAGTTGGTCTCGCCACGCACGATGTGGGCGTGGCTTCAGCTGAAATTTTGTTTTCAGATTAATTTTTGCACAAACTCTTAAGTAAAATCGCTTTTCCCATATTGCAACGGCTTTATCGATTTTTTCGGAAAAAACAAAAACATTGGAAATTCTATTTGAGAATTTTTGGCGAAAATTCATCAGAAAACAAAAAAAAACAAAATTGCAGCTGAAACCACGCCTACTTCGTGCGTGGCGAGACCGAAGGAAGATGGAAGAGTTGTTCTCTTGCAGCAGCTCTTCCACAACGGGCGGCCAATGATTTTCATATCGTGCTTTTTATAACCAAATGCTTTTTCATATACCTAAGTGATTTTCATATCACGGTGCTTTTTCATAACCAAATGATTT
>LR574406.1:0-17038 GCA_900536345.3 Caenorhabditis sp. 39 LS-2015
AAAAAAAAAAAAAAAAAAAAAAAAAAAAAAATTAAAAAAAAAAAAATTTTGAAATTTTTTTTTTTCATAATTTTTTTCTTCAATTTTTGTCCCTCCAAGATGATGAAAAATGTGAAAAACACACGTAGATTAGCGGCAGATGAGCAATATGCTTATTTTGACGAGATTCCCGCGGATTTGGCTTCCTATCACTGATAAGCGCCGGAAGCCCGCCAAAAAATTTTACCCATAGCCTATAACAAAATGAAGAATTTCCGGAAACCAAAAAAAGTGGGCGTGGCCTATTTACGACTGGATTACCGGGTGAAAAACGCCCCCGGGCTGAGGGGGAGAACGAGTGGGCTACGGTTAATTTATGCACGCAAATTCTCGGAAATGCAACAATTTTCCCGTGATTTTCGAGTTATTTTGGGATGGAAAGGTAATCAGAATCACTAGAAAACTTGATTTTATGGGCTCTTGGAATTTGGAAAAAATGAAAAAAAAAAAAGAAATTTTTTTTTTTAGATTTTAAAATTTTCAATTTTTTCAAAATCCATTAGTTTTTGAACATTTTGAATGTTAAAACGTATTGTCCAGGTGACAAGGATTCATTTGATATGCGACATGGCCTACTTTCAAAAAAAAGTTTTGAGCCTAAAAGCCTGAAAAGCTCGAAAAGCCTAAACGGCCTAAAACATAAAAGTTTGAAGCTTTCACTTTTGACATTCATTTTCTAGTCTATTTTTTTTAGACTTTTCAAAAATTTGAAAAAAAACTGAAATTTTTGTTTAGGCTTGAAAGCCCGAAAAGCCTGAAAAGCCTGAAAAGCCCAAAAATCGAAATTCTGAATTTTTATAGATTTTAATTGTAGGTGTTTTTCTTTCATACCTAAAAATCTAAAATTAAAAAAAAAACAATTTAAATTTTTGTTTAGGCCTGAAAGCCTGAAAAGCCCGAAAAGCCCGAAAAACCCGAAAATCAATTTTTTCAAAGTAGGCCATTATGGATATCAAAATTCTCCAAAAAATGTGCTGAATTCAAAAATTCAAAAATGTAAACGCTCAGGAAAAAAAAGAAAAAAAATGTCGAAAAAAATAGTGAAAATCTCGAGTTTCTTTTCTCAAAAAACGGGACATTTGGAACGAGGATTTGGGAATTGAATCACTCGTGTATTTCTATTCCGACAACGAACCCACCAACGAGAAATCTCCCCTCCGACTTCTGATTCTGCACTTTTCAGTGTCAAATGACCGAAAAATGTCGGGTGAGAATGAGCATTGACTTTTTGCGTTTATTTTCAGCTCGATTCACACAATTCTGGGCTCAGGGGACTGGATGAAAATAGATATGAGCCTTCGGGTGAGAAGAGGAATAGAGAAAAACAGAAATTGGAAAATTATAATGTTTTGAAGGGGGAGGAGGGGAGGATTAGTGGGGGAAAAGGGGTGAGGTGAATGAAATATTCAAAAGAATGAAAAGGACAAATTTTGATGAAAAATAACTTGTTGAAAAAAGAAAGTTCGGAAAAAATTGAAAAAATTCAAAATAAATTTCAAATTTTTTTTTTCTTAAAATGTTTTCAAATTTCTTCCCATTTTTTTCCCCATTCTTCCAATCAAAATTCTGTTTAAAAATTCAAAATCTTCACATTTTTCCCATCAATTTGACATATAACATGACCTACTTTCAAAGTTTTAATTTTTCGGGCTTTTCGGGCTTTTTGGGCTTTTCAGGCTTTTCAGGCCACAATCAAAAAATTTTAAAGTAGGGCATGTAATACATCAAATTGATCACATTTTTACGCTGAATTTGAAAATCTCAACGATACTGTGCAAAAATTTAAGAAAATTGGGTTCGATTTCAAAATCTAACCAAAAAAATTTTTAATTTTTTTCCAATTTTTTTTACAAAACGGAACGGATCTTTGAGAAATGTTTAGTAGTCCCAAAAAAAGTGTCGAGACAAGCCGAAGAGCACGAAATTTAATTGAATTTCGACTTCTCCCCCTCCCCCTTCCCCCCTTCTAGTCATGTTCCGGGGGCGGAGACGGAGACCCATTTCCCACCGACTCTTCACCCAAAACTCCAAATGTACTTCCTACTTGACAAAAAACTAATTTCCACCCATTCCAACGTCACTTTTTCTGTCAATATTCACACGAAATACGCCTGTTTTTTCAAATTAATTCGTGGGTGGAATGGCTCTTTGGAAATGGGTGTATTAGTGAGCTCTAATTGATGGGTTGACATATTTGGGTGATACGACTAGCCGGAATGCGGAACCGAAACGATTTTGAAAAATTTCAATTTTTCGAAAGTTTTTTTTTGGTGGGTGGGATTTTGAGAATTCAATTTGAAATTTACAAAAATAGTTGTGAAATTTGAATTTTTTAGGTAATGAGGATTGATTTGATATGCGACATGCCATACTTCTGCAAGATTTCAGTTTGGCGCCTAGCCCCCTTGAGTGCTCCAAGGGGGCGAGGGGTGGAAGTGAAAATTCTAAATTTAGCCGTTATGGGTATCAAATAAAAGCTGGCATACTGGAGAGTGTGAAAATCAAGGTGAAAATGAGATTTGAAGTCTAATTAAGCCTCTAGCTCCGATTTTTTTGAAAAATTTCTGACAAATTTAACCGAAATCCGTTCAGAACCGAATTTGGACTTGTTTCTTGTCAAATTTTGCATTTTCCAGGTCACAAGGATTCATTTGATATATCACAAGCCTAGGTTCAAAATTTTTGAGAAATCTGAATTCAGAAGACGTCAATGTCATCTGAATCCCCAAAAACTCAAAAATCTAAAACCCATCAATATGGGTATCAAAATTCTCGCCAAAACCTTGCAAAACTCAAAAAACCAACGAGAATGTCGGCAAACAAGCATATCACGAAGTAACACCTGGTGGGAAGGGACGAGAGAAAAAAATATCGAATTAGGAAGAAAAAATATGCTCGGCGTGCCGAGCCGGAAGGTGTAAATATTATGATGATGGAAGTGAAAATTGGGTTGGATGACAGGTGATAATCTGATCTTTGATATGTTGTGAAAAAAATTTGACTTTTGAAAAAAAAATTTCAAATTTTTGAAAATTTAAGAAAATTGAAGTTGAAGTAAAATTTGAAAGTTTAAACAGCGTTTGCCACGTTGCAAACTTCAAAAATCATCATCCCAACGCATGAGGAACGCTAGAATCAAAAGTAGCCGAACATGGTGCATCAACCAAAAAAAAAGTGGGGAATGCTGAATGGAAAATGGAAAATGGAAAAGCGAACGAAATTGGTAAAGAAGAAGAAGAAGAAGAAGAAGAAGCAGTACAAATTGAATCAGGAGGCATATATGTGTTGTGATGTGCTTCTTTGGCTTTGCGCCTCCCCTCTTCCCCTCCCCCCCTCACCCCTTCACCCCTTCATCAAATTCCTAATTGGCGAAGGACTTCATTAGGCACACATCATCATCATCTTTTCCGTTTTCCGCTCATCATTAGAATCGTTGAAGCAAGCACGTTTTTCGCGTTTCCCTTTTTCTTCTTTTTCTTCTTTTTCGTTTTTTTTAATTTTTGGGATTCAGAATCAAAATCAGGTTCAGAGTTTTCACTTCAATTTCACGTCTTAATCACTTTTAAGATTTGCCATTATGAAATTCGAATTCTACGTGAAATTCTGATTCATTTGACATATAACATGGTACAGTTTGAAATTTTTGGATTTCGGGATTTTCGGGCTTTTTAGGCTTTTCAGGCTTTCGGGCTTTTCAGGCTTCTAGGCCTAAAATTTGATTTTTAGGGTTTTCAGATTCAGAATAACTTATGAAAGTTTTAAAAACAAAAAAAATTCAAGATTCTAACCAATTTTTGAATTTTGGGTTTTTTGGGCTTTTCGGGCTTTTCGGGCTTCTCAGGCTTTCCAGGCTGCTAGGTCTAAAATCTAATTTTTAAAAATTCAAACTTTCAAATACAACATGGTACATCTGAAAACATGAAAATTTTCAAAAAAATAATTTATTGAGAATTGGGTTTTTTGGGCTTTTTCGGGCCTTTTCAGGCCTTTTCAGGCCCAAAATCGAAAATTTTCAAAACCTGGTCATGATTATCATAAAATGAATCCTCTCGACTTACAGAGTTCAAAAATCAATATCAAAAAAACTAAAAATCAAAATTTTTCGACTTTGGTCCAAAAAAGCAAAAAAATCCTAAAAAATTCCACAAAATTTTTTTTTCAAAAACTTGCAAAAAATTCTGTAATTTCTGCTCAGTTTCAATAATCAATTCTTTTATTCTTTTTGCAACTTTTTTCCTTTTTTTGACTAAAAAATTCCGAATGAATGACGTCGTCATGTTCCAAAGTTTCGCTTTTTCAAAAACAAAAAATGTTCAGCAATTGGGTCTTAAAACCATAAAACCAGAAGGCCCCCAAAAAACATAATCATATTGTGCCAACCCCTCTCGGCCCCCGCTTATTATCCGTTTGGAAACGAAACCCAATTTGGGAAAATCCGAAAATTTAATCAAAAATGGCAACGACCGGCGGCTGAGAGTGGAATATGATGAATACATGTACTCGATATATACTTGGAATTCATATATATATATATAAAAATATATAAATATATTTGTTTGTTACCAGAACTAGAAATGGCAAAAAAACAGAAAAGTCTTCACCAAAAGATTAGGAAAAATAGGATTATGAGGTGCGGAAGGGTGGCACGTGAGCCGAGAAACTTTTCAGCGTGATTTTTGCATTTTCGAGGTTGAATGGAGTCATTTGATACCCATAATGATGTACTTCCGGGTTGAAAATTTTTTCTCCCGGTTTTGAGCATGGCTCGCGGCTCACGGAGCCCGAAATATCAAAATTTTGAAAGTAGGGCATGATGCATATCAAAATTTTTCACAGAACGTGAAAAACTCGAAAATAACCATATCATGGCTTTTGGTTGAATGAACATTGAGATTCGTGAGTTTTAGTCATTTTTCTAGCGGTATATGGGTCCAAAATGAGATAGACGTTTCTAGGACTTCTGGGATATTGAAATTTGAGTTCCGCGAGTGATTAGGAGTGATTTGATAGTAATCATGCTCTAATTCTCTCAAAAGTTGAAAATGGGCCCTGAAGACGTGGGAATTCTGGAGCTCACGTCTTCCAAAACTCGAAAATTTTAAAGTAGGGCATGATGTGTATCAAAATTTTTCTCAGAACCTACTGAGTCTAAAAATAACAATAATAAATTTCAAAAAAGCATGAATCTAGAAATATTTCAGTTTTAAAAGAAAATTTTCAGAAAATCGGCTCCAAAATGGGAAAAAACTCCCAGAAGAAGCCAGAACTGTTGATTTTCAAATTTTCGAGATGATAAGGAGTGATTTGATACCAATCATGACCTACTTCCGTTAACTTCTAAAAATCGGGTGTCTAAAGACGTGCAAATTCTGAAGTCACTCACGTCTTCTAAAACTCAAAAATTTCAAAGTAGTGCATGTTGTATGTCAAAATGCTCCCAGTCACTTCCTGAGTTTGAACTTCCACATTTCAGAAGCTAGAATTCAAATAATAAAAAATTAGTTTTAAAAATCTCAAAATCCGATAAAACAAATTGCTCATCTGGATAGAAAAAGTTTTCAAGTGGATTACGAGGCTTCTGAAGTGGTAAATAACTAGGAAAGAAACGTCTTCAGTCAATATATCAAACATCTTCTCTCAGCTCCCTTTGGATCACGTGGCCCAAAAAAAAAAGAAAAAAGAAGGAATTCAAGAATGGCTCTCGAGCCTTTTAGTCTGATGAGATTCCGAGATTCAAGAAGACGTCGTCGTGTCTTCTTGAATCCGGAAAGAAGTCGATCGGGAAGTCAAGTTTGTGCCGAAAAAACAAGGGAAATGGCGGCCGGAAACCGAGAAACCGGCTGTGAGAAGTCGAAGAAGAAGAAGAAGACGTCGGAATTTCAGATGGAAATTTCAGACGAAAAAGTAAAAAAAAAGAGAAAAAGATATGAGACGCAGTTGGCTGGAGGGACCTCAATTTATTATATTTGTGCTCTCCTCTCCGTTTTCCGCAAAAAGACATGGAGCGTGGGATATCCCCCCGGGTCCCTTGGGACCCCGGAAAGTGAAACACAAAATGTTCCACTTTCACAAGGAAGCAGAACCACAGAAACACACGGACCAAAGGAAAACGCAAAGTTTGACGGAAAGAGAAAGGAATTTGAACTTTTCTAGTCAAAAAAAAAAAATTTTTTTTTGAAATTTTTTTTCTTTTTTTTCCAATTTTTTTTCTTCTCACACTTTGAAAATCTAACCTTCTCATAAGGATTTTCAAATTCCCCATGACATTCTGAAAGTTTTGATACTAATCATGAAGGGATTTGGTGAAGTTTCAGTTTTCGCTCGCTTCTGGAGCACTTCTGAAGGGCTCCAGAAGACCAAATTTCAAAATTTTTAGAATCTGGTCGTGATTAGTATCAAACGACTCCAAATCATTTGACGAATTCAAAAATAACCAAGAAATCGCAAAAAACTGGACCCCCCTTACAATTCGGGCTTCAGAATTCAGATGACGTCCCGAATCTCGTGATTCTTAGGAAAAAATGGGTTCCCATGGGGATTTTCAAGTTCCCCATGACATTCCAAAAATTTTGATACTAATCATGAGGGGATTTGGTGAAGTTTCAGTTTTCGCTTCTGGAGCACTTCTGAATCCCGGGGCTCCCGGGGGTCAAGTTCAAAATAGTCAGAATTTGGTCGTGATTAGTATCAAATACTTCCAAATTATAAGGAAAATATGAAAATCGATATGAAATCAAAAGAAAATGAAAAATAAAAAATTTGAGAAAAAATTTCGAAAAAAAATTCAAAAAAAATTTTTTTTCAATTTTTTTTTCCAAATTTTTTCCAAAAATTTTTGGGAGATTCTAATCAACAAAACTAACAAGTTCCGCATGCGTAAAACTCAGCAAACAACCCGAAAAACGTCCAAAACGGAGCCTAATGAGTCTAGACCGATGACGTGGTCATTTGACCACTAATTTTCCTAAAAAATCCAAAATGTAATTGTAAGGATTTGAAGAAACTTGGTCAATGACCTCAAAAAACTCGGCAATAGTTGGAAATGGGACACAGAAAACATGTGTAATCCGAAAATTGGGCAAGGACTTACCATTTTAATTCTGCGAGTGGTTGACGACGATTTCTGATTGACTTTCTGGTTCTGAAAAACGGAAAAAATTGAATTTGAAATTTTTGAACAAAAGAACGGTTGAGAATAAGTAGTACGGTAAGTCAGATGAGCAAAAAAAAATTCAGAAAAAAAATGGAGAAATTTGGAACGAAAATGATGAAAATCCTATGTTGGGTCTCAAAGCGAAAGGGGCGGAGCCTAATTGTTTAAAATTATTTTAATAGGGAAATAAAAGTTCTAAAACAGTTTTAGACATTTTAAAAATATTTTAAAAATTATTTGAAATTTTTTAAATTTTTTAAAATTTTTAAAAGAAAATCCTCATGAAAAATGCGAACTTTAGGTGAAAAAATCGGCTAAAATTTTTTTTTTTTCAATTTTTTATTTTTTTTTCATTGATATATGTAGAAATTGAATTCAAGTTTGTTTTCAAAATAATAGAATTTTTCCCTATTTTTTTTCAATTTTTTTCCAATTTTTTCAACACCTTTCGAGTGGATTTTTGCCGATTTTCAAGTGGATTTTTCAAATTTTTCGAATTTTGATTGGATTTGGATAGGAAAATGAAATAACGTGAGAAAATAAAAAAAAATGTTATGAGAATGTCAACGAGAATTTGAGGAAAGTTCCAGAGAAAAAAAAATGAAAAAAATGTAAAAAAATGAAAAAAAAAATTATTCGTTTTTTTACACAGAAAAAAATATTTTGCCTTATATCTCAATAACCATGACAGATATCAAAAAGTGATAAACTACAAAAATGTGCACCATGTTAAGGGCTACAACTTTGCAGTTGACAACTTTTTGATATCTCTTACGGTTTCAAAGATATAGGAGTTTCATCCCCAGCAGCTCCCAACTTGATGCACCATGTTTCAACAACCTACCATCTACATATCTAGACTACGGTAAAAGATACAAAAAAATGGTCAACTACAAAAATACGCAAAATTTTAAGGGCTACAACTTTGTAGTTAACCACTTTCAAGTATCTCTCATGGTTATTGAGATGTAAGCAAAACACATAAAAATTTATAAAAAATATGTGAAAATTTCAAAAAAAGTGTTAGAATTTTCCTACAACTTTTCCAGTTTTTGCTTTTAATGAAATTGTTATTCCTTCTTGGAATAATCATAAAATAATCATAATAAAACCGCAAAAACGAGCTCCAACTCCAACATAAAAACCCTCAGAATGACTGATGAAATCGCTTGAATAATTAGGCCAGAACACGAGAATTTCTCCAACTTTTTGGTCCGCAAAACTCTTTTTCTTTCTCTAGTCTTTCACTTATGCAAATTGGGCTTCTCGCCAAGTTTTCTTGGACTTTTTCTTGGGGGGAAACGAGGGGAAAAGTGTCGGCAAAGTTGTGAGAGAAATGGGTTTGGCACGAAGGCGGAGAAGAAGAAGAAGAAGAGGAAGGTAATCAAAATGCAAATGCTGTGGGCAAAATGTGGTTGGAAAATGGCCCGAATCACAAGATAGCAATGGAAGTGTTCAAAAATCAAAAATCTCGAAAAAAAATTTCAATTTCAATTTTTTTTTCATTTTTTCCGATTTCCTTTTCTTAAAACTAACTTTCTCATTTTTTATATCAATTTTTATAATCTCCAAGTGATAAGGATCAATTTGATACCCATAACGGCCTAGTTTGGAGAAATTGAGTTTTGGCCTGAAAGTTTGGGCCTGAAAGCCTGAAAAGCCTGGAAATCGGCCCAGAAGTTACGGAAATCAGTTTAACTTCAATTTTTGAATTTGCCAAGTGTTAAGGAGTCATTTGATACTAATCATGCCATGTTTTAAATTTTTGAAATTTTAGGTTATTTTTCAGGCTTTTTCAGGTCGAAAATCAAAATGTTCAAAACCATATTATGTTACATATCAATTTGATCCTTATCACTAGCTGAATTCGAATTTGTTAGTGAAAAATGATTCAGAAGTCCGTAAGCTTCAGAAGCCCAGATTTTGTGGGTCCGGGGCGTATTTGGAGGGCTCATGTGATCCAGAAGTTGCGGAAATCAATTTTAGATTGATTTTTGAGTTTGGCAAGTTATAAGGAGTGATTTGATACTAATCATGACATGTTTTAAAATTTCGAACTTTTCGGGCTTTTTTTCGGGCCGATTCGGGCTTTTTCAGGTGAAAATTGAAATTTCCAGAAACATGTCATGTTACACATCATTTTGTTCCTAAAAACTCGGGGAATTTGAATTTTCATAAATTAAAGTGTGAAAACCATTCTGAACGGAAATAATTTCAAATCTTTCGAAAAAGAGCGGAAAAACTTGAGCCTGTATATGCGGCGCTGCGGATCCAATGTAAAAAGAACAAAACGAGAACTTTTTGCGCATCCTCCTCAAATCTTCAAAACCAATTGGTCGGTGAGGCTGCTCAAGTGGATTTGAAGCGAAAGGGACAGGGACATGAACTATTCCGGGTGCCCCCTCCTCTTCCCCAATTTCTTCAATTTTCCTCGTAAATCTTTCGGTCGTTTTTGGCCAATTTTATGAGCTCGAGGAAGAGAAAAGAAGGAGAAAATTAAAAAGTGGATATGGGGTTTCTTGGAAACGAGATGGAGCCATGGCGCCGAGAATAGATTGGACTTTGGATTGGACCCCATTTTCTCATGGTACTAGAGGTAACTGGGAGGGGAATTGAGGAAAACATTTTTTGATAAAAAATTTAGAATCAGATAGTGATAAGGATTGATTTGATAGGTAACATGACATGTTTCTGAAAATTTTGATTTTCGGCCTGAAAAAGCCTAAATCAACCCGAAAAAAAAAGCCCGAAATTTTCGAAATTTAAAAAAGTGGCATGATTAGTATTAAATTATTCCTTATCACTTGGCAAAATCAAAAATTGAAATAAAACTGGATTTTGAAGTTTTTGGGCTGATTTTTAGGCTTTCAGGCCTGAAATTTCGGGCCTAAACTCAATTTTTCCAAACTTGGCCAATATGGGTATCAAATTGATCCTTATCACTTAGAAGTAATAAAAATTGATAAGAAAAGATGAAAACATTAATTTTCGAAAAAAATGGAGAAAAATTTCAAAAATTTTTTTGATTTTTTTTTTCAAAAATTTTTTAATACATGATTAATCTATTAGGTGTTTTATATAAAAATAGCACTGCCAAAAAAGAAAGAAGCCCCCCAAAAACTACGTAGACGTGGAAAAACAAAAACTCACTTCGTCATTCTCATCAGAGAGCCCAGCCCAATTTATCAAAGAAAAACACAAAGAAAAAGTTGTTTCTCTTTCTCTTTTTTCCCTTTTTCATTCAAAACCCACAAAAACAAAAATTTCCGTCTAAACTTTCGATTCGTTAAGTTTCGCAACAAATGAAGCTAATCTATCGGCATTTTGCCCCCGGAATTCGAAAGGTCGTTAATGTTGATGGGAATGCGGTAATTGGCATCAAATTGCTCTTAGAATCATGGGAAAATGGAGAAAAAACGGAAAAAAACTTTTTTTCGACCCCTTACAATTTTTACCCATGGGGTTAAGGGGTGAAGGGGTGAGGGGGTAGAAATTTCCAGATGAGAAGTTGATTTTTGAATTCCCCATGTGATTTGGAGTTAAATGACACCCATCATGACCTATTTCCAGAGAATTTGTGTTTCGGGCCGAAGTGGGCCTTAGGCCTAAAAGCCTAAAAGCCCAAATAGGCCCAAATCGACCGAAAATCAAGTTCCATCAAAGTATGTCATGTTACCCATCAAAATGATCCCACTGACTAGAGGAATTCAAATTTTCAGATAAAAATAGGCTAGCACCAATGGCTCAGTGGCTAGTGCCTTTAGCTCGAGGAAATAATTCCCGGGTTCGAGGTCACTTGAGGCGGGAATTTTTTTTCTTGATTTTAAGAGGTAGAAAGTGAATAAAATAACGTCATATTGGACTTCTGGAAGGCTCAGATGTAATCCTCCTCATTGGGGGATGAGTGGGAGGGGGGAAGGGAGGGGTATAGAAATCTAGCTATTCTTCTGGAGAAGTGACGGAATTGAGGGATTAGGTTGATGGATGGAAAGTGCAATATGAAGCTAAAAATTATAAAAAGTTTTTATCGATTTCTGTGGAAAAATTTTTTTTTTAAAAATTTCAAAAAAAAAATTCCGAATTTTTTTTTGGAAAATTTTCAAATTTCAGCGCCTAAATTTCAAGTTTATTTATTTTTACATTATTCCAAACTCAAATAAAAATTCAAAATCCGTCCAAACCTCCCCAAATCCCATCCGAAAATCGTGAGACCCTCCTCTCGCCTCCGGCAATTTTTTTCTCAAAATTTTTCTCAGAAAATCTCTTTTGGGTTACGGTAGTTGAGTTTTATGAATATGATAATTCAAGAAGAAAAAGTGGAATCTTCCTTAATTCTTAATCGGAGGAAAAACGAGAAAACACGGGACAGAAAAAGTCGCCTGGGGCGGTGTGAGCATCATGAAAGTGGGAAGATGAGGAGGGGAAAGGGGCAGGGGAGGGAAGAGAATAATGATGATGATGTGCATGTTTTTTGGTTGTTTTTGCCTTTTCCCATCGCCCCCCTCCTCTTTAGAGCAACTTTTTGATGCCCCTTACCCCTTGGTGGTCTTCCGGGGGGAGCGGAGGGGGGGAGGGGTAAGGATCTTCAGAATACTTCACATTTTTAGATTCCCCAAGTGATTTGGAGCAATTTGATACTAATATTGACATGGTTTTCTCAAATTTTAAAAAATTTGAGTTCTGGTGTATTCTGATGATCATGAAGCATCTGAATTCCACTTTACGTTTTTCAAAACTCAAAAAAATATCAAAATTCAAATTTACCATGTCATTTGGAATTGATTGATACTAATATCGACCTATTTCTGACAATTTTCAATTTTGGAGCATTTTTGCTCAGGGCTCCGGAGCTCCTGGAGCTCTAGAAAGTGGGAATTCGAAATTTTTGAAAGTATGGCATGATGTATGTCAAAATGATCCTGAGCACATGAAAAATATGATTTTTCATTCAAAAATGATATCAAATTGAGTCGAGATGGAAAAAATGAGCAAAAAGTGCGAAAATCCCAAAAAATTTGAATTTCGTTGCTGTAATGACTTCCAAATCGAGTTTCTTTGAAATTTTTGAATTCTCCAAGTGATAAGGAGTGATTTGATAATAATCATGCCCTAGTATAAAAAAATTTGATTTTGGAGCATTTTTAGGGCTCGCTGAGCACAAAAAACTCGAAAATTTGAAAATTCTTGAAAACGTGGCGTGCGACATATCAAATTGATCCGGAAGACATGGAGAAGATTAATTTGGCAGTAGAAATGGGATTGGGAAGGTGTGGTTCGGAAAAAAAATTGAAAATTGGGAGAAAATTTGAAAAAAAAATTTTGAAAAAATTTTGATTTTTTTTTTCAAATTTTTTTTCTCATCAGCTAATCATCAATGTTCAATTTGAAAAGCATATAGAAAACATAAAATCATAGCCAAAAAAATTGGAAGATCAAGAGATCAAAAAATCAAAAGATCAGTTTCCCTACTAACGTTTTTTGAAAGTGGTAGGATGAAAAGTTTTAGAAATGAAAAACTGGAGGAAATACATCACAAAAAACCCAAAAAAAAATATCTGAAAAAAAAAGATAGTCGCATATGTATTTCTTGTTGTTTCTTAAGGCCCGCTTTTCTAGGTTGACGGATGGACCATCACGGACACGTCTGTGAGTGTGTTGAGGACGAAAAAGAGAAAAGAGAAAAAAAAAGTATGTGGGCATCATGGGTGTGTATGTATTTCTTCTCCCCCCCCCCACTCCCCCCTTCCTCAGCGTTTCTATCTCTCGAAAAAGAGCACCAACTGACACTGACACCCTCTTTGCTCTGCTCTGCTCCACCCCCCTCATGAGAGATGGCTGAGAGGGGGGGGGAGGGGGGAGGGGGGAAGAGGACGGGTAACCTTTTTGGAGAGAAGGAGAGGTGAGCAATTAGGAGAAGTTGTGATATGCCTTTGATATGGGTGAGATGTGCCTTCAGAAGAAATTTTGACATTGGAAATTTGAGGACGGAACCATGAGAACCAAGAGTTTCAAGGCGGATTAGATAAATGCCTTCAATATGGGTCAAATGTGTCTTGAAGAACTGGAAAGGGCCAGAATAGAGAGATGCCTTTGATATGGGCCCAATATGCCTTCAGAAAACACTTTGAAACTGGAAAATTGAATAGAAACCTTGAGAACCAAGAGTTTCAAGGCGGAATAGAGAGATGCCTTTGATATGGGCCCAATATGCCTTCAGGAAACACTTCTACTTTAGAAAATGAGGAGAAAGCCATGAGAATTAAAGGATTCAAGTCAGAATAGAGATATACCTTTGATATGTCTCCAATATGTGTGGAATGTGCCTCTAAGTAGATAATCTTGACATGTTAACAATATGCCTCTGATATGGGCTCTATATGTCTCTAAAAAACACTTTGACACTGAAAATTAGAGTAGAAACTCAGGGAAACTTGAGTTTCAAGCCAATGCCTTTAATATGCCTTTGATATGGGTGGAATTTGCCTTAAAGTAAAAAGTTTCAATATGGAAGCAATATGCCTTTAATATGGGCTTACTGTGCCTTCCGTGAACACTTAGATATTCAAAAATTGAAGAAAAAACGCTGAGAACCATGAATTAGAAGTCAGAGAAGTGGTATGCCTTAGATATGCCTCTAATATGGGTAGAATGTGTCTCTGAAATGGGTAACCTGTTTGAAATTTGGTATGGGAACAATATGCCTTTAATACGGGTGAAATATGTTTTCCTAAAGTTAAGCAATTCAAGGTTGAAGTCATATGCCCCTAATATGCCTCTAATATGGATATTATGTGCCTGAAGCTTGACAATAACAAATTTTTTTAATGTGCCTCTAAAATGGGTTCAATATGCCTAGGGAAACCAACTAAAAGTCTCGAATGCCTAAAAAAATGCCTCTGATATGGAATTTGATATTTTCATCAATTTTTGGAAGATTTTAGACTCAAAAAACTTAAAAAGCACGTAAACGTACACGAGAAGTGCACCATGCTCGTCCCGTTAGTCCCGAAATCTTCGGCAAGGTTTCATGAGGTCCCCATGGGCGGTCCCTCGGGACAACAACGTCTAGATTGACAAATGAGCCATCTCAAGGATAGGAAAGACGGAAAACACAAAAAAATCCAAAAGCTGAACTTTTTTGGGTCGAAAAATGGGGGAAAATGGATTTCCAAGAGCAAATTGTCCAAAAAACGGGCGTGACGTACCATGTGACACGTGTTTTGGGTTATATCTCAATAACCATAGGAGATATCAAAAAGTTGTCAACTAAAAAGTTGTAGATCTTGAAATTTTGCACATTTTTGTAGTTGTTCATTTTTTGATATCTTTTACCGTTATTTCGATATCTAGGTCATAACCAACTATTTCTTTGAACATGGTGCATCGAGTTGGGTGTTACGGGTGATAAAACTATTATATCTCCATAATGGTAAGAGATACAAAAAAATTGTCAACTAACAATTTGTAGCTCTTTAAATTCTGCACATTTTTGTAGTTGACAACTTTTTGATATCTTTTACCGTTGTTGAGATATAGGACGTATTTTATCAAAAAACCCAAAAAAACCCCAAATAACAAATTCGCGTCGGGACCCAAACTGAACCAGAGGCAAAAAAAACATATGGAGACAACAAATTGAGTCGCTATTCAACATGCCAACACAAAAGGAAGTGTCTCTGGATGTGTGTGTGCCCTAGAAATGTGCTCCAAAATGCACATCCACACAAGGCCCACAAATCGGCTCATCATCTGAATTATTGAGGGGTTGACAGCGACTATTTTGGTTTTGGTGCTTCAGAAGACCAGCACTTTATGGGTTTTTTGTCCTAAATGGGCATTGACTGGAATTGGTGATGAATTTGTGGTTTTTGCGCGGTTTTTGGAGGGCAAATCTTTTTTTGTTGTTTTTTTTGGTAAATTTGATCAAAGATGGTCTAAATTTCAGATTTTGGAGTTTTTCATGTTGATTTTCAAATTTTCCGTAAAATTTTACGTAATTTGAGTATAATCATGATAGGATTTGAAAATTTTGAATTTTTTCGATTCTGAAGCGCTCCAGAATCTCGAAAAATGAAAATTGAGCAAATTGGGCCATTATTGGTATCAAATCACTCCTAATCACTTAGAAAAATTAAATTTCACAATGAAAAAGATAGAAAATCCCTCTGGACCTAGATTTTGAAGTTTGGGCTTAGTTTTCAACGAAAAATGGTTCAAAACTGAAAAAATCAGAAACAACTAGTGATGCCATGTTGATTTTCAAATTTTCCGCTGAATTCCACGTAATTTGAGTATAATCATAGCCGGATTTGAAAACTTTGAATTTTTGGGATTCTGGAGCACTTGGCTGCGCTCCTGAATCTCGAAAAATGAAAATTGGGCAAATTGGGCCATTATTGGTATCAAATCACTCCTAATCACTTGAAAAAGTTTAATTTCATACTTCGAAAGTTAGAAAATCCCTCTGGACCTAGATGTTGAAGTTTGGGTTGAGTTTTGGACAAAAAACGGTTCCAAACTGAGCAAATCTTGAAAGATCTCGGTGACATCTTGATTTTCAAATTCCTCATAAAATTCTACGCAATTTGAGTATATTCATGGCAAGGTTTGAAAATTTTCCATTTTTTGGATTCTGAAGCACTTGGCCGCGCTACAGAATCTCGAAAAATGAAAATTGAGCAAATTGGCCTGTTATGAGTATCAAATGACTCCTAATCATACGGAGAAGCTAAATTTTACGTAGAAATTGTCAAAAAATGATGTTTAACGGGAATTTGAAAAAAAATTGAAAAAAAAGTTGAACAAAAAAACTTTTTTTAACCAACCAAAAATCAATTCAAAATCTGACACTTTCACCGCTAATTGATATCAAATTCCTCCTAAATTGCCTAATTGTTGCCTAATTAGAAACAAAACATGCAAAAAGTTCAGATTTCAAGAAGAGGAGAAACTTGACTAAACCTGACTCAAAAGTAGCCCAAAAAACATGGCAAAAAGTAGAAAGTAGCAAAGATATGAGGGGGAAAGGAAACGGAAAAGAAATTGCATTCGGACCAGTCTCTATGTCTCCATTCTTCCTCTTCCAAAACAAATAATATGTAAATATGCAGAGCAGACATATCCTTAAGGGGAAGGGGAAAGAGGCATTTCTTCAGAAACATAAAGACGTTTTCCTCAACTCATCAGTTTAATGTAAGGAATACTGCTACCTAGCAGTTTACCTACCAGTTTACCTACCAGTTTAAACGTGCGGCTGCGCCGCATTAGGCTCTTATCTTATAAGTGTAATGTTTAGTAAAAAGGCTCCCGTTGTAAACCTTTATTCACTCACTCATTCACTCAGTTCCCGCAAGTTGCGGAATGACATGTTCGCTAGTGTCCTGATTGACTTCCCTTCTCAACAGAAAGCTGATAAACTCTTGCTCAGTGAACAGCGTGAACAGCTGATCCGGGTCGTTTTGATACGGCGACAGATCCGTCTGGCCGTCGTGAATCAGAAAAGCGGGTCCCAGGTTGACATGGAGATACGGGTGAGAGCCCTTGTTGAATGTCTCCTTGGTGGGAAACTCTTCGAGGAACACACCGCCCAGAGTGGTGATGATTAGGGTTAGGTTGGCTACTGGAACAAATTATCGACGATTGATAATGATACTGATAAAGACCCACTCACACTTTGGACACTCCTTCATGACGAATACCACGTATGCACCATATAGAAATGGCATTTCCCCTTTCGCCAGTGCTGTCGTCCATGGTACTACGCAATTCTCGTAGACTCTTCCATGGTACTTGACGTGTTCGACCAGATATCTCGAGTCGTTCGCAATCAGTCGCTCGTCCGCCATA
>LR574455.1:0-51102 GCA_900536345.3 Caenorhabditis sp. 39 LS-2015
AAACAGGGACGGCGATGGAGGCCCGCTGCCCTCTCTTAACCATTGCGGACAAACTGAATGAATGACAGACATACTCCCTTTGCGGAATATATTATAAGAATGATATATATATTCATATTTTCTTCGCATTCAATTTAGCATTTTTGGATTTTTTTTCTAAATTGGAAATGTTGTGAGCCACAGAGCTAAATTGGCTGCTTAGCTGAGTACTCAACGAGACACGATTAAGCTCATTTAAATTTTAGGCCAATCCGCTTTAATGTGTCTTCGTTGAATACTCAGCCAATTCGTTTTACCACAATGACTGTGTTTCCGTGCCGTGTGAGCGAAATGAGGAGATGGGTCTCTCCATGACAATCTTTTTTTTTCGAAAAAAAAAATTAGTGCCACCGAAACCAAAAGGCGTTGTGAGACCCTTTCGGTCGGAACCGGAAATACCGAAATTCAGTATGTATCGTCGGAAATTTCCAAACTTTCGGTTTTTCGTTTCAAAAATCCGGAAACTCCTCATTCGAAACTTCCAGCAACGATGCCAGTAATCTCCTTCGTCACCGGCAACATCTACCTCATCTTTGGCTCGTACAAAATGTTCAAAACGCTCGGATTCAGCACCCAAGACGCCCTGTTCCTCAGCGGAATCCTGCTCATTCTCTCCGGCATTCAGACGTTCCTCGTCGCCCGTTCCAACTCGCAACAGCTGATTTGTCCGAAAGAATTCGCGTTGAAAATGGTGTTTTTCCATTTTTCAATGGCCGCCGTCATGATTCCCATCATGATGTTCTCGTGTGTCACACCGAGTTTTGTGAGATTTTTTATTTTGATTTTTCGGGCATTTTTTCCAAAATTTTCAATTTCTGAAAATTTCAAGAAAATCAGCGGAAAACTTGGTGAAAATTGAGATAACCACTATATTTTCCAAGTTTTAATTAGAAAAAATCGAGAAAAATCCAATCGATTTTTCGTCGAATTTCCCAATCAAAAACTACAAAAATAGGAAGATTATCTCGATTTTCAACACATTTTCGTTGTGTGTTTCGGGATTTTTCGGAAAAATTTAAATTTCCGAAATTTTTCCAAAGTCCCGATAACGACAGCGAAAACTTGATGAAAATTGAGATAATCACCCTATTTTTGAAGTTTTGAATCGAAAAAAATTGTTTGAAATGTTCTACAAATTTCCCAATCAAAAACTTCAAAATTAGAAAGACTATCTCGATTTTCAACACATTTTCGTTATGTATTTCGGGATTTTTCGAAAAAATTTCAAATTTTGAAAATTGTTAAAAAATCCCAAAAAAGACAACAGAAACGTGATAAAAATTGAGATAATCACTCTATTTTCAAAGTTTTCCATCGGAAAAAATCGAGAAGAATCAAATTGATTTTTCTACGAAATTTCCAATTTAAAACTACAAAAATAGAAAGGTTACCTCGATTTTCAGCACATTTTCGTTGTGTATTTCGGGATTTTTCAAAAAATTTTCATTTCTGAATTTTTTTGAAAAATTCAAAAAATTTATTATATTTTCGAAGTTTTTGATCGAAAAATCGAGAAGAATCATATTGATTTTTCTACTAATCTTCCAATCAAAAACAATAAAAATAGAAAGATTTTCTCAATTTTCAACAAATTTTTTATGATTTTTGGAATTTTTCAAAAAATATCCAATTTCTGAAATTATTTGAAAAATTAAAAAAAAATCATTAATTTTTTGAAGTTTCTAATTGGAAAAAAACGAGAAAAAAAATCGAATTTTCCAATCAAAACCTATAAAAATAAAAAGATTACCTCGATTTCCATCAAATTTTCGTGATTTGTCGAAAAAATTTCAAGTTTTGAAAATTTTTGAAAAACCCCGATAACGACAGTGAAAACTTGATAAAAATTGAAATAATCACTCTATTTTCCAAGTTTTCAAATCGGAAAAAACGAGAAAAAACAAATTGATTTTTCTACGAATTTTCCAATCAAAAAGGAAAAAAATAGAAAGAATTCCTCGATTTCCATCAAATTTTCGTTGATTTTTCGTGATTTTTCAAAAATTTTCCCATTCTGAAATTTTTTTTAAAATCCAAAAAAAAATCAGTGAAAATTCGATGACAATTTAGCAAATAAAAAACAATAAAAAAATATAATAAAACCCAAATAAACGAAAAAAAAACTTTGCAGGCCACAAAAACCTTCACATTCTTTCTCTTCGCCGTTTTCTCGTTTTTCCTCGCCAACGGCCCCGCATATTTCCCCACTTTCTCCGTATCAGACCCGTTTTATTGGGAGCAAAACCGACTGATAAGCCCGCTGTACGACCGAGCGATCAAAGCGGTGATCCTCGCGGCGATTCCCTATTTTTTGGTGGGAAAATTTCAAAAAATCGAAAAAAAAAACAAAATTTGCCAATTTAGGCCCCCTTATCAGCACTTTGGCACACTCTTATCACGATCTTTGTGATCCTATGCGATGTTGTACTGATAGCGCAATACTGGGAAATCAGCGGACTGGAAAACTTGCGAATCGCCGATGACGACGAAATCCCGATGGAACCCATGGAACCGGTGGTCGAAGACTTGCATATGGACTAATTTAATCAATTTAAATAAAAAAACAATAAACTATTTAAAAATATTCGTAAAATGGGTGTTTATCCTAGGTGTTCCCTAAATTTCGCAATTTTTCACAATGTTTTGCAATTTTTTCTCACACCATGCGTGTTTTTCACTTTCCCAGTCATTCTGCTATTTGTATTCACACTGAATTGTGAGTTTTCTTTAATTTTTTCCAGAAAAATACGCAAAAATCACGTAAATTTCGACTTTTTCCCGTCGAAAACATTATTTTTTGAGCTTCGCGGTGACCGGCTGGCCTAAGAATTTCGCCGCGAAGTCGGCCGCCCGCGACACAGCTGAAGCGAGTGTGACCGTATGCCCAACGCTGAATGCGGCGGGTCTCGCAGCGAACGCGAAACTTTGCCATTTTTCTCTTCAATTCCTAAATTTTTTCTCAATTTTTAAGGCCTATTTTTCGATTTTCCGGCCGAATTTTTCGACAAATAATTGAAAATATTGATTTTTCAACTGAAAATTCTTTATTTTCATGCAATTTCCCTCTTAAAATCATCAAAAATCGACAGATTTATCGTTGAAATCGGTCATTGATATCTTATCGCCAATTTTTTGTTTTCAGGAAACTCCAATTTCTGGGTAGCAAGACGAAATGAGGTGAGTATTTTTACGTTTTCTAGTGGAAAATAAGTTTCATTTCTATTGAAAAATAGTTTTTTGTGTTTTCGCACTAAAATAATTGCTGATTTTTTGGAAATTTCATGTTTTAGGCCGACGAAGCATTGAAATTTTAATGAAAACGTTCAAACATTTCATAATTGGTTTGTTTTTCAGCAATCTCCGTCTGCAGAAACGTTTGGCTTCGGCCGTTTTGAAGTGCGGAAAGCACCGTGTCTGGCTCGACCCCAATGAGGTCAGCGAGATCTCTGGAGCCAACTCCCGCCAGAGCATCCGCAGACTCGTCAGCGACGGACTCATCATCCGCAAGCCAGTCACTGTTCACTCCCGCTTCCGCGCCCGTGAGTACGAGGAGGCCCGCAGAAAGGTATTTATTCTGTGATTCGTTGTTCGATTTTAGCATTTGTTGTTTTAGGGACGCCACACCGGTTACGGAAAGCGTCGCGGTACTGCCAACGCCCGTATGTCTGAGAAGACCCTCTGGATCCGACGCATGCGTGTGCTCAGAAACCTTCTGAGAAGATACAGAGACGCCAAGAAGCTCGACAAGCACCTCTACCACGACCTGTACCTCCGCTCCAAGGGTAACAACTTCAAGAACAAGAAGACCCTCATCGAGTACATCTTCAAGAAGAAGACCGAGAACAAGAGAGCCAAGCAGCTTGCGTAAGTATTTCACTTTTTCGGCAATTTTGCTAACTGTCTCCGATCTCTGTTTTATGAAGACTAATTCCCTCTCTTTTTCAGCGACCAGGCTCAAGCCAGACGTGACAAGAACAAGGAAAGCCGCAAGCGCCGTGAGGAGAGACAAGTCGTCAAGCGTGCCGAGCTTCTCAGAAAGATTTCCCAGAGCGAGAAGATCATCGCCGGAAAGTAAAAACTTTGTTGTTATCCCCTGTAATGTCAATAAAGTTATTTGTTGGACACTTTATTAGAAGACTCTTGCCAAACTGTGTGAGCCACTTCCTCATCTAACACTGTAACCACACTTCAGTCCTTTGTGATACTTCTGGACTTGGGCATTTGTCGAAACCGGGGGCCGATTGAAATCAATAAATTAATTCCAGTGAAAAGGGGAGAGAATGCGAGTTGAGGCGCATCAGGTGTTCAATGTAAGCGTCCAACTCTGCGAGTTCTTCAACGTCGACCTGTCCGATCGGGGTTATTACCAGGTTTTCAGATGGAACATGGGACGATTTTATTGATTTTCATATGCTTTAGGTCCGTTTAAGACCCAGAAAAAGTTCCGAAATCTGGTCAGTGGACATTTCGCATGATTCGGAAGGCGAACGGGAGAATTCCGGGTACCGAAAAATGGAAATTTTTGGAGAAATATTGATTTTAGGTCAAATCGGCAAAATCCGATCCTCCAGGCACACGTTTATCAGGGAGCCGCTATCAGTAAAACAGTAGAAGTCACTTATCAACATGAACACTTTAAATTAGGTATTTATACGAGAAATTAAAAAAAAAATTTGAAAAATTAAAAAAAATTAAAAAAATTTGTTCCAGAAGACTGGTTTCACATCTCTGTGCAATTCAACACGACGCTAAACTTGTGCGAAATTCAAAAAATTGAAATTGAAGTGGAATTGATGTGAGAAATTTGAAAAAAAAAGAATTTTTAAATTAAAAAATATCGATTTTTTTGGTTCAGGTACATGGACAGATACCATCCGCCGCAATACGAATCGTTCGAGAAAATCACGAAACGCGTTGTTGAGGTAGGGATTTGAATTGATTAAATAAGGGAATTTGTTTGGAAAAAAATGAAAAAAAATGCTTGAAAAATTTGGGAAATTTTGAATTTTTCAAAATTAAATTAAGTGAAATTTTCCGCTGAATTTTGGATTTTTTTTAATTTTAAAATTCAGGCATAATATGTTCTTTTCGAATATGTAGTTGACGAATTAATTTTTCATGAAATTTTAAAAATTAATTTTTTTGAACAATTAAAATCTATTTTTTTTAATAATTAAGATTGATTTTTTACTGAAAATAAAATATCGTTTCATTAATTCATTTTAAAAATTAAAATATCAAAATATGAAAATTGGAATGTATTTTAGAAAAGTCAGGGAAAATGTGATTTTTTTCGGGTTCATTTAAATTTTTTTTTGCTGAAAATTAAATTAGAAACGAGTCAATGAATTGAAAATATTTAATTTTTTGTTGTTGGAATATTGGAATTTTTCTTTTCTTTTTTTTAAATTAAATATTTAAGTAAAATGAATTTTTCCCGCTGAACAAAAAAAAAATGTTTTTTTTCTTAATTGTCAAATTTTTATTTTTATAAATTTAATAAAGGTCATATTTTTTTAAATTGAATAAATAATAATTATTTTGTTCGAATTATTTTTAAAAATTTAATACAAAAATTATTTTGTTTCAGATCCCCCTCGACCCAACCCGGCTCATCGCGGCCGCCCGTTCCCTGTATTTTGACTCTTCTTACCTGTCAGCAGTGACAATTTGTGTGTACAGTAGTCTGGTTATGGTGGCCACTAGGCAGAAAAGAGCTCCGGTTGATACGGTAGGATTTAAAAAAAATTATTTTATTTCAAAATTTAAAAAAAAAATCTCGCAAAAAATTGAATTTTTTTCATTTTAAATTTAAAAAATTTCAAAAAAATTATAAAAAATTCTGGATAAATCCCAAGTTTCTCTAATCCCCGTCAGGCATTACAGACGGTTTCGAATTCGAAAAGTACGAAATTGCGGCGAGTGTACAACTCATCGGCTCACGCACTTCTCTTCGCTACTCGCTCAATTCAACAGTTTATTGTCAGAAATTCGAAAATTTTGAATTCTTGTATTTCTGTTGGTGAGTGGGGATTTTTAAAATTATTTATGTAAATAATGAGAATTTGAAACTGGAATTTGAAGAAAATTTAAAGAAAAAAAAAATTTAATTTTAATTTTTCTCAAAATATTTTTTAAAAAAAACGTACATATTCCTGTTTTTTAAGTTGTTTTTTTTTTTTTTTTTAGAATTTTTTAAAAAATTTTTTTTAGTAAATGATAAATTTAATTGGAATTTTAAGATAATTTTAGGAAAAAAATTGTATTTTTATTTTATTTTTTAAATGTTTAGTGTTCGAAAATTTCGAATTGAAATTTATTATTTTATTTATCAATGTTAACGATTACATTAAAATTTTAAAAAAATAACACTATTTTTGAAAAACTAGGAATTTTTTAAAATTTAATTAAATTGTAAAATTCCAAGAAAAATTGAGTGAAAATTTGAAACTGATGTTCGAAAAAAAAATTATTTTTAATTATTTTTTGATTTTTTAAATTTGTAAAATTTATAATGATTACAATTGCTTTTAATTGTTATTTAAAATTTAGATTTAAAAATTAAAAAATAAAAATTTCAAGAAAAATTGAACTATGAACTGAAAATTTGAGAAATTTTTTTTTAATTTTTGAATTAAAAATACTCACAATCAGATCGTTGATTTTTCAAAATTTTCAATTTTTTTTCTGAAAAAGGAAAAAAAAAAAATTTCCAGCCGTTATCGACGTTCAATCCGAAATGAAATCTGCGCTTCTCCGATTCGACACCTCCGAACAGTCGATTCGATGTCTCGAGACGGACATTTCCGAGTGGAGTACAAAGATTACACTCATTTTCCAGCAGATGCTTCATTTGTTCAGAAAGTCTAATGGTAAGGGGGATTTGAAAAAATTGGAAAAAAATTATTGATTTTTTTTCAAGTTTCTGTTTGAAAATTGAAAAAAAACAGAAAATAAAAAATAATAATTTTGAAAAAAAATTTAAAAATAAGGAAAATTGGAATTTTCCTAAAAAATTAATTAAATATTTTTCTAATTTTTAAAAATTAAATACTCAATTATTTAAATTGAATTTCATAAATATTAAATGAAAAATTAATTAATCAAATTTAAAAAAATATCAAAATTGAAAAAATCTTTACTTAATAATTTTTTTCGAAATATATAACTCTTTGAAATATTTTTTTTTATCGATAAAAATCCAATTTGATACCGGAAATTGAATTTTTTGTTCACCTGCACAAGATTCAGAATTGCGTCAACAACTGCTCCTCGTATTCGACAAACAGCGCCGTGCTGTTTTTCGAGAGGCATTTTGGATAAATGAACGGCCGATCGAAGAGATCTCACTGAGAACACCGGTTTCTATGGCAGAGGTACGGTATTTTTACTTTTTTTGCAAAAATTGAATTTTCTGGAATATTTTGAATTAAAATTTCCGAAAAATTAAAAAAAAAAAAAACCGAAATTTGGAAAAAAAATGAGCAAGAAATTTTTTTTTGAAAATTGTTAAAAGCTAGAAATTTTTCTGAAAATTAATATGAACAATTTCTAATTTGCGAAATTTTTTTTAAATTTTTCCGGAAAATTTCAATTTTTTTGACGGAGAAATTTTGAAGATTGAAATTTTCAAGAAATTATTCATTTTATTTTCAAAAAAAAAAATTGCGTTTTTTCTGAATTAAAATCGGATTTTTTTCTGATTTTCCGAGAACATTTCTGTAAAATTCAAATTTTTTCTAAAAAATTTCAATTTTTTGAAGGAAAAATTTTGAAAATTGAAATTTTCAAGAAATTATTCATTTTATTTTCAATTAAAAAATTATTGCGTTTGTTCTGAATTACAATTTGAATTTTCCTGATTTTTTGAATAAAATCCTGTGAAATTTTCAAAAAATTATAATTTTTCTGAAAAAATCTTGAAATTTTTGAAAAATTCTATTATATATTTTTTTTAATATTTAAAAAAATCAATTTTATCAACAGAGCACCTTTTCTTCATTTTTCAAGTACTGAAAATCGAGAAAATTTCTCAATTAATAAATAGACAATGTTGCAAGTGCGCTCTATTGCTAATCATGTATTTTTCAAATTTTAATTAAGCTTTGGGGAAGGTTTTCAATATTTTTCAAATTATTTTTATTTTTATTTCTTTTTTGGTCTTGTCTTGATTTAATTCTTCAAAATGTTCGAAATATGACCATTTCCAAGTTTAAGACCTACAAATCCGTCACCAAATCGGACTATCTCAAAAAATTGCCACGAAGCACGATTTTTTGCGAGGAAACCGACTGTCCCGGAGCGTTTTGGTTGGTTTTTGATTTTTAAAGTTCAAAAAAATGAAAGAAAATTTTTTTTCAGCCCAATAATTTTCGAGGACAATTTTTCGAGACATCCGGATTTTATAGCGCCAGTTCGGGATGGAGAGGTAATTTTTTTTTTAATTTTTAAATATATATTTTTTAGAAAATCACGAAAATTTGATTTTGGAAAAAAAATTAAAATTTCAAAAAAAAATCCGGTTTTAATTTAATTTATGTTCTAAAATTTAAATTTTTGTTGTAAAAATTTAAATTTAGAATTTAAAAATTGCCTGAATTTTTTTTTGCGAGTTTTGAATTGAAAATATAATGAATTTTTTTTGCGAGTTTTTTACTTTGAAAAAATTATTTTATTCAAAGAAATTTTTCAAATTTTTCAAATTTATTTAAATTCAATTTTCGAGTTAAAATTCAACTTCAAAATCCAATTTCAAAGTTCTCTGATTTTCCAGCCCACCCTCGCCAACAGTTCTTCAATGCCGGCCATCAAACCGGCCGAAAAACACAAATCGTTCCGCGAAAAATTGCGAAAAGAGACGAGAAAATTGATACATCCAAGACGGAAAAGTCTCGATTGCTCACAGTCGTTGAGCCGGAAAGTGGTGAGATTTGGCGGGTTTTTGGGGGGAAAATTATCATTTAACACCTAAATTTTACATTTTTCCAGTTTTTAGAATTTATTTTAATTTTTTAGAATCAATTTCAGTTGTTTAGAATTCGTTTTAATTTGTTAGAATTTATTTCAATTTTTTAGAATTTATTTCAAACTTTTAGGATTATTTTCAATTTTTGGAGTTAATTTTAAATTTTATTGAAGAATTATTTGGTGAAAATTAAAAAAAATCCTCTGAAAAACTCCATCTTTAAAAATTAAAATAAAATTTCCATTTTCAAAAAAAAAAAAAAATTCCAGAATCAATCCGCTCGAAATCGCACCAAAACCCTCATGAACACCACTACCGATGGCTCTGAAACTGGTCTGTTGGCTCCGAAAATGGTTCAAAGTCAGCCGGTAATTGAGCGAAATTATGAGAAAAGTCCGGGAGGGACAGATGACGCTGTTTCGGTGGACACACCCAGTTTTCATAGTGAACCTAATGGTGAGAGAGATTTTTTTGAATTTAAAAATTTGAAAAAAAATTATATAAAAATTGGAGAAAAAACCTAATTTTCGTAAAAAATTGAAATTTAATGTAAAACCTAAATTTTTTACCTTTTTTGTTGCAAATTTAATTTTTTTTCGATTTTTCACAAAATTTATAGTCAGGGATTTTTTTTTCTAAATTTCCGATTTTATTTTTGTATTAAAAATTTTTTGAAAATATAAATTTCTTTTTAAAAAAATTATTTTAATTTTAAATAGCCAATATAAATTTATTTATATCAAAAAGTTATAGAAATTGTAAATCTAACTTTTAAAAATTTTAATTGACAAAAAAATGTTTTTTAAAATTTAGAAAATTTTTTTTTTTTGATTTTTCGCCGAAATTGTAACTGAAAAATTGAATTTTAATTTTCAAATGGCCAATTTAATTCATAATTTCCAAATATCATCTAAATTTATTTTTCCAGCTTCCCCATCCCACTCCGCCTCGGAATTCGGACGTTGTTCAGCTGCCGGTGAGACTTCGGAAGCTGCGAGGCCACTGATTTCCAAGGAAAGTGTCACTTCTGATGAGGTAAAATTTTTTTTAAATAAGGAAAAATGATTAGAAAAAAATAGAAGATTACAGAAAAAAATTGACAAGTAGGACAGAAAAAAATTATTAAAAATTCAATTTTATTTAAATTAAATTCGGAATTTTTTTTCAATTTTTAGATTTAAAAAAAAAATTCCGAAAAAAATTTTAAAAAAATTTCCAGGTCGCCAACGCGCTCCGAACTTCCGTCTCCGCCGACGACGTGCTCTCATTCTCCTCGGATTTGGGTCTTGTTCCATCTGGAATTCAGGAGAAAGTCGTCGAAGACAACCCCAAGGAAATGATGGCCGCATTTGAATTATTGAGAGAACGAGAAGCGGCAAAGAAGATTTTGAAGGAGGAAACAGGATATGAGGGTGTGCTGTACAGGTGAGCAATTTTCTTTTTGGAATTTGAAAATTTATTTAATAAATAAATTATATTTAATAAATTTATTTTATTTTCAAATTGAAAATTGAATATTCAAATTTAGAATCATTTTTTTTTAAATTTTTCATTCAAAAAATAATTTTTCCTTTAAAAATTCCTTTTTTTTTATTGATTTTATTGATTTTCTATATTTCATTTAATTAATTCAATTTAATAAATTTAATTTAATTTCAAATTCAAAATCGTTTTTCCCTTTTTTCTCTATATTTTTATCATTTTTTTTCAATTTTTCCAGCGAAAAATCCGGAAAATCAGTCAACGGTCCAGTCTTCTCGCCCATTTCCTCGTCAATGGTCGCCGGAGATCCAGTCAAACGGCCGATCGGCGGAAGAACTCATTTGGTGGTTTTTGTGCATGGGTTGGAAGGTGAGAGATGGGGAAAAATTAATTAGAAAATGCATTTTTAATTTTTAATTTTTTAAACTTCAAAATGAAATATTCAAAAAAAAATTTCTAAAAATTTTTGATTGAATCATTAATGTGCAATATTTTAAAAACTAAATTTTAAATTTTAGGATTAAAAAATTTTTAATTTTTTGTTTTTTTGTAAAATTTAATTGAATATTAAAAATTAAAAATTAAATTTTAAATTTTAAATTAAATTTTCTAGTTTTTAAATTTGAAATTTTATCTGAATTATTTATATAAATTAAAAGTGGAAGTTCAATTTTAGAAATTAAATTTAAATTTAAATTGAAAAATGTGTTTTGAAAATTTAAATTCAAAAATTCAGTTATTTTGTTAAATTTGTATTTTTTGTTTTTAAATCTGAAATTTCATCTTAATTTTTTTAAGATTAAAAGTGGAAGTTCAATTTCGAAATTTGAATTTAAATTAAATTTTAAAAATGTGCTTTGTAAATTTTTATTCAAAAATTCAATTATTTTGTTAATTAAATTTGTTTTTTTTTTCTTAATATCTCCAAGTTCCCCTAATTTCCCCTGGATTGATAAAAATTTTTATTTTCTTTAAAAAATTAATTTGAAAATTGCTACAAATTTAATTTCACAAATGTAAGAAAATTGAATTTCAACATTTTCAAATTTTTAAATTTAATAATTTTGTTCAATTTAAAAATTTTAATTTAAATCTCTTTTTTTTTCTAAGTTCAAAATTTTAATTTCAAAATTCAATTTTCTATTCAAACATTCAATTTTTCTGTTAAATTTTTTATTTTTCTTATTTCCCCCTCTCGTCAGGCTCTCAAGAAGACCTAGTTCCGTTCCGTTGCGGCCTGGACCAATCTATCGATTCTCACTACCACACGCTCAAACTAGACACCCGGGAACCCATAGAAGACCCGTGGACATTCGAATATTTGATGAGCAGCTCGAACAGAAATCAAACATGGGCCGATATCAAGACAATGGCACACAATTTGTTGGCGGAAGTCAGGGAATTTGTGGAGGAATCGACAGCTGATATTCAGAGAATCAGGTGGGATTAAAAAAAAAATTAAGTTTTAAAAAATTGAAGTTTATTAAAAAAAATACAGAAAATTCGTTCAATTAAAAAAAAAGGATTTATTTTGAAATTAAATTTAAAAAAATCAAAATTGAACTTAAAAAATAACATTTATTAGAAAAAAAATTAAATTTGTCAATTTTAGTTTTTTAATTTTTTTTTTTGATAAACTAATGTGATTTTACAATTAAATTGAATTTTTGTTTCAAAAAATTAAATAAAAATCAAAATTTAATTTGGTAGTTGTGAAAATTGCATTTTTATTTTAAAAAAGTGTAAAAATTCGTTCATTTTTATTTTTATTTTTTCAGTTTTTCCAATTTTTGAAAAAAAAAATGATTTCAAAATTGAATTTATTCGGATTTTCAAAAATAATTTTTTTAAAATGAAAACTGGGTTTTGAAAATTGCGATTTTTTTGAATTACATAAAATCCGTTCGGTTTCAATTTTTTGGTCTATAAAAGTTTTTGAAGAGATTATGAAAATAACGTGATTTTAAAATTAAATTTATCGAAATTTGAATTAAAAAATTAATTAAAATTCTTATAGTTTTGAAAAATTGAAATTTATTTTTAGAGCCACATACACTGAATTTGTTCGTTTTTATTTTTATTTTTTTTAAATTTTTAAATTTTTGAATTTAAAAAATCAAAGCACAAATATCGGAAAATAAATTTTTGAATTAAAATTTTCAAAATACTATTTCCGGATTTAAAATCAAATTTAAAAAAATTATCATTTCGTTTTTTCCAGTTTCATGGCTCATTCCCTGGGCGGTGTGATCGTCAGAAGTGCCATCGGAATGGTGGAAGAGTTGGAAATGGAGTGGCTGGCCGACAAATGTCATACGCTGATGACCATCAATTCTCCACATCTCGGACTTGCATATGTACAGAAACACATCCATTGGGGAGTGCAGATTGTGAAATGGTGAGGGTTTATATGAGAATTTCTGGAAATTGTGGCTAAATTTTTTTTTTCAAATTCAAGTGGAAAATTTCCGTTTTTTTGACTAAAAACCTTTGAAAATAAGTTAGAATTTTTCAAAAGTTCAATTTTGAAAAATGTGAAATCTAGAGGATTATTCTATTTAATTGAGATATTTTTTGAAATTGGCTCTGAAAAATTAAAAAAAAAATTAATTTAAGTTAAAAATTTTGGATTTTTTCGAATATAAAAAAAATTGTTCAGAAGTTCAAAAATTATTTTTATTTTTAAAGTTTTTAATGTATAATTATAGATTTTTTAATTTTCAACTTACAAGTTTTTTTTGTTTTTTTATTTCCAATTTTTCCCTTTTCCCAGGTGGAAAAAGTCCCGATCGATGGAGCAGCTGACATTCCGTGACTCGTTGGATTTCACGTCTTCTTTCGTCTACAAAGTGTCTGTAAATGGGGCTTGTGGAAAATTCAAGCATGTCATTCTGGTGGGAACGCCTTGTGAGTTTTTGAAGCAATAAAAAATAAAATTAAAAGAAATTCTTATTTTTAAACTGAAAAATCCAAATTTATCAGTGAAAAATTTTAAATTTTGAAAATTCTGTGAAAAAGACATCCTAGAAGTTAATAAGAATTTTTAAAATATTCCGGTAATTATTAAATTTTTAAAATTATATCAAATCAATATTAAAATTTTAAAATATTGAAATATATATTTTTTTTCAAATTAAAAAATGAATTTTAATATTTTCCAGACGATCAACTCGTTCCGTACATGTCAGCCCTACTGGTTCCGTCGAAAAACTCATCCGAAGATCAATCGCAATTCGGAGAGGCTTATCGGTACATTTTTTGTTGATTTTTCTTTAAATTTCGATTTTTTTTCAAAAATCCTGGTTTTTTTGCTTTTCCCAATCAAAATTTGACATTTTTTAGAGCAATGATGGCTGCGATTCTGAATTCGATGAGAAACAGTCCGAAAACCGAAACCCTCGTCCGATATACCACTTTCCATCAGCTGGCGTCGAGTAATACACAGAAATTGACGGGGAGAGCAGGTGATTTCATATTTTTCGGGAAAAATCCAAAAGTATTTTTTTTTTGAAAATCTAAATTTATTTTTACAATTAGAAAACCTAAAATTTGTTGTTTGAATTTGAATTTGAATTTTTTTTATTTAATTAAAAAAAAAAGAATGTACAATTTTCAAAATTTAACAAAATTGAAAATAAAACATATTTTTGAGTCGCTGTTTTGTTCTAAAAACTCAAAAAAAATCCCTTTTTCAAAAATTTTTAATTAAAAATTGAACATTTTAAAAATTGATTTTTTTCATTCAGGCTTTCTATCATTTATTTTCAAAAATTCCGAACTCGACATCCTTCAAAAACTTATCCAAAAATTCAGAATTTCAGATATTCGAACCTTTTCGAAGTTATTCTTGAATAAATTGGAATAAAGTTTAAAATTTAAAATTTGTTTTTTTCTGGAATTCAGACAACTTGGAATTTATTTATTTCCACAAATTTGAATTAAGTTTGAAAAAAAAAATTAAAATTTCAAAAAATCAGATTTTTCAAAAATTTATTTTGAAAATTAGGAAATCAATTTTTAATTTTTTTAATTTTTTAATCAATTCAAAATTTTCATTTTTAGGTCAATTTTTCCAAAATTTTCATTTTTTTCAAACTCAATTTTTCCAGCTCACGTGGTGGCTCTGGAAGACTCTGTGTTCATCGAAAAGCTCTTCCACATTTCAGCCTACAAGTATTTTGTATAGAAGTGCATAGAATCCAAGATTTTTGTAGATTTATTTTAATTATTTTTATTTCCAAATATCATTATTATCATCGTGTCGTATTTGCCTTCTCTGCACCGGTATAACCATTTTCCGACGCGCCGCACTCTTCCCTACTTACACACCCACAGAAAACATTCCATTTCTCTGAAAATTCCAGATTTTAGCTCTTAGCCACGCCCATTTTTCTCTCTCATCATTCCTGAATTTTTCAAAAATTAAAATTTATTTTTAATGATTTATTTAAATATTATCGATTAATATGAATACGTGGATTAAATAAACATTTTTGCTTTATTTAATTTTTTTGAAATTTTTTGATTTTTTTGCTGTACTTTTGGTATTTTTCCAGTTGAATATCTATTTTTGAATTTGTGTTTTTTTATTTTAAAATTAAATAATTTTTAGATGGAGATCAAGAGCAAATTTCCAGCGTGGAAGAAGAAAAAGAAAAAGTTTGTGGTGGGGAAAGATGGGAAGAAGAGTGAGTTTTTGATATTTTTAATTTTTGAATAAAAAAATAATAAAATCGATGTTTCTAATTTTCAAAATTTTTCTAATTTGTTTAAATAATTTTAAAAATTTGAATTCATAAGAATCTCAAAAAAAAAATTAATTTTTTTTTTTGAATTATTCAGATTTTTTTAGAATTCGATTTAAAAATTGAAAAAAAAATGATTTTGATTTTTTAATATAAAATTGAAAAATTGAATTTTTCGTGATTTTTACTTTGAAAAATCAAGATTAAAAAAAAATTATTAAAAAAAAATTAATTTTCAAGTTTTTAGAATCTGTTAGAAAAATTGACAAAATCTAGATTTTTTTATGAGACATTAAGGGCAAAAATTAAAAATTTCTGTGAAAAATGCCGATATCGAATTCAAATTATTCATTATTTTAACAAAAAAAATTTCAAAATTATCAAATTAATTCAATTTCCAGTCAAAATCCGTCCCGGAATGCCTATCCGTACTGGAACCACTGGAACCTCGACTTCCTCCAATCAACATGTCAATGGTATGATTCGAAAAGTCGGAGGACAAGAATCCAAAGTGGTTATGGTCGGAAAGAGAAGTATTTTGATGAAGAAGAAGAAGAAGAAAAAGGAGAAGAGCGAGGGAGGAGAAAATGGAGATGTTACGATGACAAGGACGATTGATAAGGAGGTGAGACATTTTTTAAATTTGAAATTTTTTTGTTTTGAAATTAAAAAAAAATTCTTAAAAATTGGGATTAAAATGAATTTAAATTCAGATTTGTAGTTTTAAAACGCATAAAAATTAAATAAATAGTTTCAGTAATAAAAATATAAAATTTAATTAAAATTTAGAGAAAACGCAGATGCTAAATTGAAATTTAAAATTTTGTATTTTTCGAAATTTTTTTTTGAGTCTTTCAAAATTCAAATTTAAATTAACTTTTTTTTGGAATTAAGTTAACATTTTGATTCGAAATTTAACGGACCGATCGTTTTTATTTAAAAAAAACGGTTTTTTTGAAAAAAAAAAAAATTGATAAGAAAAATTTGACATTTAAAATGTTATATTTTTGAATTTTTCGAAAATTGTTAATTTTTGAGTTTTTTAAAAATTGAAATTAATTTTATCTGGAAATGAATTAAAATTTTGATTTGAAATTTAAAAGATTAACCGTGGTTTTTATCTAAAAAAAAAACAGGTTATTTTTCGATTTTCATGAATTATTTTTTAATAAAAAATAAATATAAAATATGACGCTTCTAAAAAATTTCGAAAAGTTGAAAAAAATAAAAAATATGATCTATTTATTTATTTTTCAATTCTCAAAAAATGCCGTGCCAAAATGAAATTTAGACTTCAAATTCCGAAATGTTTCAATTTTTTCGAGATTTTTAATTTTTTTTTTTTCAATTTTCAATTTTTTTCTATTTTTCAGACATCCACCACTACCACCACTTCTTTTTCTTCTCCAATTTCCCCCCTTCCGACACTCATAAAAATCAAGAGCCCATCAGTTCCAAATTCATCACCGAAAACTCCAAAATCACCGTTACTCACCAATGGAATCCTCAAAATCTCGACACCAAAAACTCCAAAAACTCCTCAAAATAACGGTTTTACTCCCGGAAAAAGTCCAATTTCACTGGAAAAAAATCTGGAGAAATTCTCACGGCCGCAACTGCCGATTGACGCGGTGGAGCACCAGCTGATGTACGAATTGGCATCACAGGATACACTGATTATCATCGGAGAGACGGGTTCCGGAAAATCGACACAGGTTCCGCAGGTGACAGTTTTTTAGTTTTTATTTTGAAAATTTTAATCATAATTTTTTTCGTTTAAAACTTGAATTTTTTTGCGTCAAAAATGATAAAAAATGAAACGAATTTAAATTCAATTTTTTTCAATTTGAAAATAAATAAAAAAAATTTCAATGATATATATATTTCTGGATTATGAATTTTTATAACATAAAAAAATAATAAAAATCAATCCAGAAGAAAAACTGACAGTTATGAAATTTTTCTAACAAAATTGAAAATTTTTTAAAAATTTAAAAATTAAAATTATATTTAGCTGACAAAGTGAATTATTTTTTATTTTTATTTCTATTCAGCGGAATTTTTGAAAAATAAAAGAATTCGGAATATTAAATGATATTTTTATTGAAGGATTAAACGTCTAATTTTTCTGAAATTCTTTATATAAAAAAAAGAATTTATTGAAATAAAAATTTGAAAAATAAAAATTTGGTGCGAAATTAATGATTTTCAAATTTTTTCGTTTGTTTGGCAGCATTTTTAAAAAATGAATTTCATGATAACATGACCAATTATTTTGAAATTCTAAGAAATGTATTAATTTAATTTTTGAAACTAAATAAAAATTAGAGTTTACAGGAAATTACGTCATGCTTTTATTTAATTTATCTTTGCGGAAAAAATTGAAAAAATTGCTTTTTCCAGCTATGCGTCCGTGCCGGAATCGCCGAGAATGGATCAATCGCTGTGACGGAGCCGAGAAGAGTGGCTGCAGTGTCACTGGCGACTCGAGTCGCCGTGGAAATGAGCACCGAAATTGGAGCTATGGTGAGTATTTTTTTCCTTGAAAATTGGCTTACAAATTTTAATTTTTTTTTGAAAATTGATTTTTTATTTATTTAAAAAAGTATTTTTTTTAAATAAAAAAAACGATTTTTTTAAATAAAAAAAACGATTTTTTTTTATTTCAGAATTATTTTCCAAAAAAGTCTAATTATTTTCAAAATTGACAAGAATAAGTGAACCTAAAGTTTAATTTGAAAAAGTTAATTTTTAATTTTTTTTTTCAACAAATTTTTATACAAAATTTTGAAATTATTTACATTTTTATTTATCAGTTTGAAAAAAATTTAATTCAGGTCGGATACCATGTCCGTTTTGAAAATGCGACTGGGCCAAAGACGAAAATCGAGTATATGACGGATGGAATTGTGCTGAGGTACTGTGTGTTTTCAAAAAAATATTTTTCGAAAAATAAAAATTAGAAAAATAGAGAATAAAAGAGAGAGAATATTAAAAATTGTAAAAAAAATTTATTCAAACAGAGGGAATTAGGGAAAAAAATGTAAAAATTAAATAAAATAATTATTGAAACAGAGTTATATTTTTTTCCAATTTTCCGGGAATTTAAAAAAATTGACCTTAAAAAATTATTTTTTGAAAAAATTTAATTCAAAATTCAGAACAATTCTTTTGTACACTATGCTAATTCAATAACTTGAAATGGAATTTTACGAATTTTTCAAAAATTTTAAATATCCTTCAGAAAAGCGCTGATCAGTCCGCTGCTCACCAAATACTCCACTGTAATCATCGATGAGGCTCACGAACGATCGTTGCATTCGGACGTTCTTATGTGCATTCTGAGACAGTGTCAAGAGCAACGAAAAGAGACCAAGAATCCGCTGAAATTGATTATTATGTCGGCTACGTTGAAGGTGAGAAAGATAGGATTTGAAATTTTTTCAAAATTTAAATTGAATTTCAAAATTTCAAAAGATCATTCTTATAGTATATTCGCCTAATGGACATTCATTCAGTCGGTTTGTCCGCAATGGTTAAGAGAGGGCGGCGGCACCTCCATCGCCGTCCCTGTTTGGTGTGGGCTAGGCACTTGATTCATTCGCAGTTTTTTTTTTGACTGATAGATTCCACTACAAACTAGAAAATGGTTTGTTCTCGAAAATGTTCTCAAGCCATTTCGTTTCCATCATTCTGAAGTTTGATTGATACAGTTTGATCGGTTCATAAAATCAACAATTTGTTCAGCTTTTGGTTGTCTCTGGGATACTCTGTTGTGGTTAGCTAGACCAAACAAAGCGGCTTGGGAACATAAAGTGTGGACGCCACGTTATGACCGGCGCGAGACGGTGTGCTTCTTAGCCTGCCGTCAACCCCTAGTGGAGTCCGTCTCACTAGTTACGTAGAGGGAATCCGGCAGTTGATCTCTTTCGCCACGTAGAGGCTCAGCACAGAAAGAGTTACCGGCTGCGTGCTATGGTGTGAGAGCGATGGCGCCACAACAGAAGCCAACACTGCACAGCGGTACCAAGTACATGCTATAATGTGAACATGATTATGCCACAGCAGTACCCGATACCACACGTTCGGCAGTACCAACTACTTGCTATAATGTGAGAGCAATGGCGCCACAGCCGCAGCCGATACCACCTAGCAGTACCAACTACATCTATAATGTGAACATGATTATGCCACAGCAGAAGCTGATACCGCCCGTTTAGCAGTGGAAGCAACATGCTATAATACGAACACAATTATGCCACAGTAGCAATACCAAGTACTTACTATAATGTGAGAGCGATGGCGCCACAGCAGTACCTGATACCGCACGTCCGGCAGTACCAACTGCATGCTATAATGTGAGAGCAATGGCGCCACAGCAGCAGCTGATAACCACCTAGCAGTACCAACTACATGCTATAATGTGAGCATGATTATGCCACAGCAGCAGCTAATACCACCCGTTTAGCGGTGCCAACAAATGGATAAAAAAGGAACGTGATTATGCCACAGCAGCAGCCGGTGAATAAAAATGGCCCAACCAGGCCACAGGGACTGTTTGTGAGCGGGGGCGGGGTTGACCTTCAAGGGGCGGACCAGACACGTGTGCGGATGATCTGGCCTGTACAACACTGTTGTACAAAGATGGCAGATGAGTCGGGTTCTTTGTCTCTTTGATGTTTGAGACACACCGTGACAGGTGTCAATCAAAGTGACAGGTTAATGGGGTGAGAACAGGGAATGCTGAGTAAAACGTACTGAAAAAACTCAATAAGAAATGGTTATTATAATTTGTTTAAACTAGGCGTAATCCAGCTGGAAACGGCGGCCTCTGGCAAACCGTTGGAAATAGAATCTGAAGAAATTGGAAGGTAAACGGAAAAAAAGATGAATAAAATTGGAAAATCGACCGTTTGGAATTAAATTTTGGGAATATAGAATTAAATTTAGTTCCATTTAATTCAAAACCCATTTTTGAATTGAATCGGAAGAAAATTGGAAACTTTGCAAAAAACGGAAACAATGTGAATTAAATTGGAACTGACTGGAATTAAATGCGAAAAATTTGGAGAATCCGGTGAAATAAATTTAATTGCAAACGGTTTGCCAGAGGCGATAGCCGCCGGAGCCAGGCTGGTTTACATATAATACATTTATTTAGAAAAATGGAGATTTTCAGTTTTTTTTTAAATTCAATTTTTTCTTCAAAAAATGGATTAAAAATTACACGAATATCAACAAAAGTTCGAAATATAAAAAATAATTCCGAAATGAAAATAAAATTTTAAAAAAGTTAAGAAATTATTCATTTTTCAATTTTTTCAACAGAAATTATGGAAAAATCATTTTTTTTTAAATTTTGAAAATTTGAAATCCAATTTAATTTTCAAAAAAAAATTCTATCAGGATTTTATTTTTGATTTAAATTTTTGAATTTAACAAAAAATCTGATTTTGTCAATTTTTGCTTTTTTTTTTTGAAATTCTGCTTTTTCTATTTGAATTTTTAAATTTAACAAAAAAAACTAATTTTTGTTTTTTTTGTTGAAACTCTTATTTTTTTATTGATTAATTTTTTCCAAAAATCAATCAAAAAATTACCTATTTTTAAATCAATCAATCGATAACTTCAGTAATGAAACGATCCGGTGAAATTTTGAAAATAGCGTTTTTTGAAACTGTCATTTTTTTTTCATTTTCCAGGCAGAAAAGTTCCAATCCTACTTCAACAACGCCAAAGTCATCCTGGTCGCCGGACGGACTTTTCCGATTGAAGTGCGCTTTTTCAAAGAAAAAATTATTCAAATTAGAAAAAAAAATCCATTTCAGGTGTTCCATGTCGCTCCGAAGTTGAACAAGTCGTTCTCCTCCTCGGATTACGTCTATAATACGGTGGTTTGTGTGAAACATGTCCATTTGACGGAACCCAAGGGGTGAGTGAGGGAGGATTTTAATTTTGGAAAAAAAAACTGATTTTTGACAGTTGAAAACAATAAAATAATTTTAAAAATTGGAGAAAACACGTGAAATTTGAATTTTAGAAAATAAATTTAAAAAAATCGGAAATTTTTGATTTTTAAAATTTTTAAAAATTTTTTTAAATCAGTGAGCATTTTTTTTAAATAATTAAAATATTCTAATATTGGAAATTGTCATTTAATTTTTTATTTGAAAATAATTCCCATTTTTAGCTAGGAAATTTCATTTTTTAAATGTTGAGCTCAAAAATTAATTTTAAAAAAAACTATCGAAATTTTATCTGGATTTCTGAATTTTTTTCTCGATTTTTCTCGAGCTGAAATTAAAATTTTTATGGGCCTTTTTTTTTCCAAATCTCCGATATTAAATTTTCAATTATTTTTAATATTAAAAAAAAAATATTTTTTAAGTTTAAAAATTCAAATTGTTAAACTGTTTAAAAAAAAATGAATTTAATTTTTATTGAATTTTTAATGATTTTCAAATTCGAAGAAATTGAATTAAATTTTTTATATATTTTTTTTATTCAGTCTGCAAATTTCGAAGAAAAAAAAATTATTTTCAAAATTTTCTTAATCATTTCGCATCAAATTCAACCCCATCTCTCTTTCAGTCACGACATTCTCGTCTTTTTGACGGGAAGCGAGGAAATCGAAGCGGTCGCCGGACAACTGGCCGAACTCAACGGATCCCTGCCCGCCAGTGCTGATGTCCTCATGCCGGTGCCGCTGTACGCGGCACTCCGGCCAGAGAAACAGAAGGAGGCGTTCAGGAGGACACCACAGGTACTCTTTGTTTTTTTTCACAAAAAAAATATGCAGTTTCAACAGATTTTTGTGAAAATTATTGAATTTAGTTTCCTAGTAAAGTTATAGATGTTTCAAAAATTAAAAAATTAAATTTTTTGATTAAATATTTGAAAATGGAGTCTCAATTTTTCCAGGAAATTCTGAAAATTAAATTTTATAAATATTCATAAAAATTAAAAGTTGAAATAAACGAAAATTTCCAAATTTTTTGAAAATTAAAAAAAAAATTGTTTTTTATTTTTAGACAACAGTCAAATGTATCAATGAAAAAAAATTAATTGTAGCTTTTTTAGTTTTTTTTTATTTATTTTTAACGAAATTTTTACGTTCCAGGGTGCTCGAAAAGTGATCATCTCCACTAATATTGCTGAAACATCCGTCACGATTCCCGGAATTCGAGTGGTTATTGATTCCGGAAAAGTTAAGACAAAGTGAGTAAAAAATGGGGTTTTATTTGGTTTCCGGACATTTGGGAACCACAGCATTTCGAAATCGCGACATTTCGAAACTGCGACATTTTGCAATTGTAACGTTTCGCAACATTG
This sequence comes from Caenorhabditis sp. 39 LS-2015, assembly GCA_900536345.3. Lineage (NCBI taxonomy): Eukaryota > Metazoa > Nematoda > Chromadorea > Rhabditida > Rhabditidae > Caenorhabditis > Caenorhabditis waitukubuli. The sequence continues at coordinate 22,564 of LR574455.1, forward strand.
AAGCAATGAATTTTGCAACTGTAACGTTTCGCAACTTTTCACTTCGCAACTGTTACCGCAACTCGATTTTTTTCTCTCCAGAATGCCCTTTCAAACTTCAAATCCCAATATCTACCGAAAAAAAATGCATCTTGACATGTGGAGTTGCGAAACATCGGGATCTCAACGCAATAAAATAGAGCGCCGCTTTCGAAATGTCACGAAGCCATTTTTTTGTTGAAAATTTTATAAAATAAACAAAAATAATATTTTCCAGACGCTACGACGCGTCGGATCGTATTGACGTGTTGAAAGTGCACAATGTGAGCAAGGCGCAGGCGAAACAGAGAGCTGGAAGAGCTGGAAGAGATGCTCCTGGAAAGTGTTATAGGTAGGTGGGAATTTTTTTTGCTTAATTATCGATTTTTTTTCATTTTAAAAAATTATTTTTCTAAATTAAAAATTGCATGAATGAAATAAAATTTAATTTCAAAAATTTAATAATCGAATAATTTTTTTTTTCTTTGGAAATTTCATTTTTTTACAGTTTTAAAAAAATTATAAAATGGTAATATTTAATTTTTTATTCAATATTTTTTGGACATTGTGTGAACTGTGAACAAAAGCCTAAAAAGGTTTTTTTTCAAATTAAAAATTTAATTTTTTGAGTTTGTAAATTTATGCCCACTAAAAAATTATTTTTCTCTAAATTAAAAATGAAGAAAAAATTTTAAAAAAATTAAAAAATGCGGAAATTTAATTTTTAATAATTTTCAAATTTTATTTTTGAAAAGCCTAAAAAAGATTTTCTAAAATTTTGAATTTTCAAAAATTAATTTTTACTGTTATTTATTTCAATTTTTAATAAAACTGCACTAAGTTAAACAAGAAATTATTTTTTTTAATTTTCAAATGTTCAAATTCAAGTTTTTGTGTCAAACAATCTTCATTTTCATTTTTCCCCCTCGTTTTTTTTTTCAATGTTCCCAATTTTTCACTGATAAGGAAAGACAATAATGTAGTGTGGCGAGATGATCGTGTTATCATTTTTATCAATTTTTCGCTTCAATATCAAAAAGGGAGAAAAAGAAGAAAAAAATCAGAGAAGAGAGACATTTTTTCTCACATCACAGTTCGTTGTAGATCAGAAATCACTGATTTTATTGGAATTTTTTTTTTGTTGAAAAAACAAAAAAAAAATTTAAATTGATTTGGAAAATGAGATTTTTAAAGAAATTGTTGATCAGGTTGGTTGGAAAATTGAAGAAAAAAAAAATGAAATTTTAAATTTTATATCCGAAATTTTAGAATTAAAAAAAATGAAATTTAAAAATTTTTTTAAATATTTCACCTGATAATTTTCAATTTTTTTAGAGAATAGTTTTTAAAAAATTAAAAAAGAAATGAAAGAAATAAAATTTGAAATTATTTTTCGAAAAAAAGATAAAAAATTGATTTTTTAAAATCTGGATTTTTACAAATTCTGAGAAATTGATTCATATTTCAGCAAATAATTTCAAATTTTTTTAGAAAATCATTGTTTAAAAATTAGAAAAAAAATTAATTTTGAAAAAAAAAATTTTGAAAAAAAACTAAACTCGAATTTTCAAAAATGCATATTCCCCAAGTAATAATTTTCAATTTTTCAAAATTTTCAAATTTAAACATTTCTCCCTTCCAGACTCTACTCCCGTGAAGATTTCCACAAATTCGAAGCAGAAAACATGCCAGAAATCCTTCGATGCAACCTCTCCGCCACGTTTCTGGAACTTATGAAGCTCGGAATGAAGAATCCACACAAACTGAAACTCATCGACTCGCCGGAGAGCAAAAATGTTGATGCCGCACTTTTGGAGCTTACGGTGGGTTGTTTTGGGATTTTTATTCTTTGAAAAGTTGAAAATTTGAATTAATTTAAAAAAAAAATGTTTATTAATTCGAAAATAGTCTCTAAAATTACAAGTTTATTTATTTAAAAAAAGCTAATTATGATATTCTATTTTTGAAGGTTTAAAAATATCAATTAAATTTTATAAATTGATTCTTTTTGACGAATTATTTAAAAAAAAATTGATTTAGAAAAATTTTGTAAAAAATTGAAAAATCCTCCATTTCCAAAATTTTTTTCAAATTAATTTTAACTTCAATTTAAAATTTCAATTTTATGATTTTTATACTTCCAGTCCCTCGGAGCGATTCGGCCGACAAATTCGGATCGCAGCAAGTTTGCACTCACCGAAATGGGCGACGCGTTCTGTATGTACCCGTTATCGCCGGATCATGCCAGGTATTTTTTTTTAATTTATAATTTTTAGTTAAAAACGAATTTATTGTTTGCAATAAGATTTTTGAATTAAAAAATCAATTTTTAAAATTTTATTTTAAAAAAATGACTTTCAAGAAAATTCAGTAATTTTTAATTTTTGATTAAAAATTTTTAAAAAATTAAAAATCATTATTACCAGATTCAAACGAAGTGGCGATGTCCGCAATTGGGCGCCCGATGGGTCCCGTTGGGGAGTCTGGTACAAAATTCATTTTTCCGATGGCGCGAAAAAATATTTTCGAAAAACACACGATGAAAAGTGCAAATGTTTTTCGCGCCAGTAATACTGTACCCGATTCCTCAACGGGACCCGCCGAGACACCAGATTGCGGACTTCGCCACTTCGTTTGAATCTTGTAATAATTGATTTTTAAAAAAAGTTCAAATGCAATATTTGTAAAATGCTAAAAATTAAATTTTTCAATTTTTTAAAATTTTTTACAATTTTTCTAATCAATTAAAAAAAAAATTTTGAATTTCAAAAAACCAGTATTTTTTTCAAAAATTAAAAAAAATTATTTTAGAAATGTTTTAGAGTTTTTTTGAATTTTTTAAAAAATTCTATTCTATTTTTTTTATTTTAAAAATTGAATTTTCTATTATTTTTTTTTATTTTCTACAAATTCTCTAATCAATTTTTCATCAATTCCATGCTAATCACTCTCCTTCCTTCCAGAATTCTGTTCCAAGCACAACGTGAAGGATGCATCATGGAAGCCATCAAAATCGTGGCCGCCATGCAAACCGACGCTCTTTTCGCCGGAGGCGTCGACTCGAAAAGTGAGGCGGAAGTGGAGAGAATCAGAAGAAGGTTCGAGACGAGGGAAGGCGACCATTTGACACTTCTGAACTTGGTTCTCGCCAGCAATGTGTTTTTTGAGCAGGTATTCAGGTTTTTTTGAAATTACAAAATTAAATTAAATTAACATAATTAAATCTCTTGAAAAATTGAAAAAAAATTAAAATTTAAATATTTTTGGAATTTCAATGTAAATTTAAAAAAAAAATTATCTGGAATTTTTCGAATTAAAATGGAAAAATAAATAAAAGTTGTTGGCTCTTTTTTTTAAAAATAAGTTTTAAATTTTTTTAATTCAAAAATATTAAAAAATTAATTTTGATCAAAAGGATCAGAATTAAGTTTTTTTCTGAATTAGAACTTTTTATTTGATAAAAATAATAATTTTTTATTTGATAAAGTTTCAAATTAATTTTTAAAAAATGAAATTTTATGAAATAATTTTTAAATAAAAAAAATAATTTTCAATTTATTTAATAACATTTCAAATTCATAAAAAATGTAACTTTACTAAAAATAATTTTTAATTTTTTAAAATTATTAATTTATTTAAAGTTTAATAAAATAATGTTTCATTTTTTGTTTAAAAAAATTTCAATTTCAATTTTCAAATTGATTTTTGACGAAATGTTCGAATTTCAGCTCAACAAAAAAACGGAATCAGATGCGCGATACGGAAAAGCGAACAAGTCGCTCGAACGAGAGTACAATCAGGCGATTCGGGTCGGTTCTCCAATTTATTTTTTCAAAAAAAATGTAATTTTTCTTTTAGAAATACTGCAACGACAATCTGATCAATGAGCAGCACCTGAAAACGGCATCGTTGATCGAGGACCAGCTGAAACAGATCGCCATAGAACAGAAAGTCACGTTTTCGACGTGTGGCAGTGATTTTACCAGGATTCGGTAATTTTTAATTAATTTTGGAAAGTTTCAAAAATAAAAAAAAGTAATTGGAAATAAAGGTTGTTGATGGGATTGTGTTAAATTTTTAAAAATTGAATTCGAATTTTTCAACTTTAATAAAATTTTTAAAAAAGATTTTTAATCACGAATACTTTTTAAGAATCTTTTCTTTAATTTCAGAAATTGCATTTTATTGATTTTCTGTATTTTTTCCAGTTAAAAATTTAAAAATCAATTGCTTTATTAAAAAAAAGAAGGTTAAATTACCTCAAATCAAAATTATAATTATAATCACATCGAAATTATGAAAATTCAAATTTTCAAGAAATTCAATTTTTTAATATTAAAAAAAAATTTAAAATTCGATTCTACCGATTTTCTGAAAATTTTTAATTTGTAAAATTAAAAATGGATTTTTCGATTTTTCCTAGTACAAAAAATTAAAATTAAACCTCCTATTTTTACATTTGAAAATTTTTTTTTTTATTTTTCCAATCCCTCTAACTTCCAGAAAATCCCTAGCCCTCGGAATGTTCCTCAACAGCTGCGAATACGATCGTCAGGAGGATCGCTATCGATTACTGATCAACCCGGCGATCACCGTCAAAATCCACCCGTCATCGTGTCTGTCAAGGGTAATTTTTCTCCGATTTAAAAAAAATAATTTTTTTTTCTTAAATTGCAGTCAAAACCCGCCTACATTGTGTTCTCGGAACTCATGAAGACCAACGATCTCTACGCGCTGTGAGTTTTTTTTTTTAATTTTCAAACTAAATTTTAAATTTAAAAAAAGAAAAAAATACAGTTTCAAAAATTCTGCAATTTTTTTTATTATAAGAAATAGTTGATCCAATTTCAATGGTAGTAAGAAATTATTAGAAATTTGTTTTTTTCTTTAAAAAAAAATTAATAATTAATTTTAAAAATTTAAATTCAAAAATTAATTTTTATAAAAAAATATATTTGAAAAATTCCAAATTATTAAAAAAAATTAGAAAAAAAAGCAAATTTATTTTTTTATTCAAAAAGTTAAAATTGATAAAATATTTATTTCAAAAAAAATTAATTTCGAAAAATTTAAAAATAAATAAAAATTGATAAGAAGAAAAATTCGAATTTTTGAATTTTTAAAAAATCAATTTAATTTTAAAAGTTGAAACAATAAAATTAACAAAAAAATTAAAAGTAACAAAAAAAAAATTCATAGTTATATATATATATAAAAAAAATCAATTTAAATTTTCAAAAAAAAATTTAAAGAATGTCAAATTTTTTATAATTAACCAGCCTGAAAGTGCGGCTGCGCCGCATCAGGCTGGCGTGTTTTTTTTTCTGAAAGTGTTCGATTTCCGCGTGAGTAATATTTGATTTTTACGTGACCGGGTCAAATGCGCACAGAAAACATACGGAAAAACGGACATCCGGACAGAATAAGAAAGTTATTATATAAGAATGATTTTTAGAAAAATCAAATCACATTAAAAAAAATTTAAATTATGAAAATCGAAAATTTTTTTTAAAAAAATGTAAAGATCAAAATTTTCCAGCCAAGTGACCCTAATCGACGGCGACTGGGTCCGTCCGCTGATCAACGAGCACAAGAAAATGCGCAAAAACTACCTCGCCGAAACGACGGAACGCATCAAAAATCTGGCAATATCCGAGCCGAAAGCCAAGAAAGCCAAACTCAATGTGACCATGTGATTCTCTTGTTAATTGCATTATTTTTTTTATTTTTTTTCTTCGTATTCTGTTTCATTCATCTTCACCTCCACCTCTTTTCCGTGTTATTTTTCCTATTTTCCTGTTGTTTTCCTCTTTGTTTTTTTTTTCGCCACCTCCACGTTCTCTCAAAACCATTTAAATCTCATATTTGTTCCGTCGGCTAAAAGCCTTTTCAGACAAAATAAAAGGGGGTATTGGACAGTTTTGCGAATAGAATTGGCAGGTAGATCAGAAAGAATTGGGTAGAAAATTTTTAATTTATAAAAAAATTAATTTTTTTTTTCAATTTTTTGATCTGCAATTTTGGCGCGAAAAAATGAAAAAAAAAATTTTTTGAATAAATTGGACGCAAAAAAAATAATTTTAAAATTTCGAAAAATTTTGTTTTCAAGTTTTGGCGCCAAAGAGTCGATCAAAAAATTTGACACAATGTTTCTAAAATTTGGCTTGAAAATTGTGAGCCGGATTATTTTTTTCCATCTAGATTTTCCATATTTTTTGATCTACTATTTTGCCGCGAAAAAATAATCAAATAAATAAAAATAATTGATCTCAAATTTTGGCGCAAAAAATTGATTAAAAATTTGGACACTATTTGTTTTGGAATTTACCTCGAAAAATAAAAATAAAAAAGATTTTTCAAAATTTTTGACCTTTCATTTTGTGGCTAAAAAAATTTTCAAAAAATTTTTTATCTATCAATTTTTCTTTTTTGCGCTGAAATTGCAGAAATTGTAATTGTAAAATTTGAAAAATTCCCATATTTTCCGCAGTGAAAAAAATTCCGAAAAACTTCACTGAAAATAAAATCCGTGAAAAAACGACGGTCGAAAGATGGGTTGAATTTGAGGGGGCCAGGGGGCTGGGGAGGGGAGGGTTATGCAAGGAAATCGATAGGATCGGGGGAGACGGAGCTGGTAGAAAAGGGGGCGGGCGTAAAGCGATAATAATAGAACGGGGGGACATAGAAATGAGCTATACAACAGAGTCAGCGGAGAAAAAAGGGAAATAAAAAAAAACAGAAAGAAATTCATCGAAATGGATCGTTTCTTACAGTGTCATTATACTAATTATATCTAAATTTCCTGGGGACTTAAAAAACATTTTGAATTCCAAAAAAAACCAAAAAAAATTGAAAATGTTGATAACAGATGGGGGAGAAGGAGTACCATCTACTCGAGGTCCTTGACACGGGCGCAGACGTCGGCGGTGAAGGATGAGCAGGTTCCGGTTCCTCCGAGATCTCCGGTCTTGGCACGGCCGTCGGCGATCGCGTCGAACACCGCCTTCTCGATGCGGGAAGCGTGGGTTGGCAGGTTCTGCAAATTTTTTATAGCGAATTCAGCAAAATTGTCGTTTTTCTCTAATTTTAAATTGAGAAAACCGAAAATTCTAAATTTTTGGACAAAAATTCCGTAAAAATCCAAAATTTCTCACCATGTAACGGAGCATCATGACGGCGGAGAGGAGCAGAGCGGTTGGGTTGGCCTTGTCCTGTCCGGCGATATCTGGGGCGGTTCCGTGGACGGATCTGGAAAGAAATTGGTAAATTTGGAGGGGGAAAATGGGTCTCGCAGCGAAAAAAAAAGTCGGGGAGCAGAGAACATTCAATGAACAATTTCTTGTGTAAACACTGCGACCAAAGTGCAGTTTTGAGTAAAATAGCGAAAATTTAAGCGTTTTCTGGCAAAAAAATTAAAAATTCCAGAAAAAACTCACTCAAACACCGCGGCTTCCTTTCCGATGTTTCCAGACGGCGTGACTCCGAGTCCTCCGACGAGTCCGGCGCAGAGATCCGAGAGAATGTCTCCGTAGAGGTTGGGCATGACGAGCACGTCGTACTGCGACGGGTCCTGCACCATGTTGAGGCACACCGTGTCGAGGTAGGCCTCCTTGAACTTGATGTCCGGGTACAGGGCGGCTTGTTCACGGCAGATGGACAGGAAAAGTCCGTCGGACATTCTCATAATGTTGGCCTTGTGCACAGCGGTGACGACTTTACGGCCGTTTTGTCGGGCGTATTCGAACGCGAAGCTGGCCACGTTGCGGGAAGCGGTTTCGGTGATGAGCTTGATGGACTGGACGACTCCCGAGACGATCTAAAAAAAAACAGAAATTTTGAAAATCAGCAGCCATTTCGGAGTTTTTGGTCTAACAATTCTCAAAAAAACACTATCCAAGGTCTGTCCGCTCACCTCGTGCTCAATTCCGGAATACTCTCCCTCGGTGTTCTCACGAATGGTGACCACGTCGACATTGTCGTACAGTGTCTTGTGTCCTTCGAGCGAACGGCACGGACGGACGTTGGCGTACAGATTGAACTCCTTGCGAACCGCCAAGTTCAGCGATCTGTGTCCTTTTCCGATTGGCGTCTCAAGCGGTCCCTTGAGTCCGACTTTGTTCTGCAAATAGGAATATTTAGAAGGCCAAAATGAGCTACTTGGTACAAAACGTGAGCCGCGACGCGACGGCATTCAGTTTAGAACGCAATTTTTCTGATTTTCAGCTTCAGTTTCCTGCGTAAAGGCGCATAACAACTTGGCGAAAAATATTCCAAATTCCCTCAATTTCCTCAAATTTCCATCTAAATTCTCAGAAAAACTCGAAAAATCTCCAAATTTTCGACCAAAATTCAAATCCCAGCAATTTCTCGACAAACCTGATGCATCAGCTCAATACATCTGCTCGGAATACGGAAAACTCCGTCACGTCCCTTCACTGGGGTCACATCGACCGGATCCCAAGCGATTGGAGCGTTCGCGGCCTGAAAAATCGGGTTTTCGCTTGAATTATCGATTTTTCCGCACCTCAAAAATCTTCTGCACAGCGGCGGAGATTTCCGGTCCAATACCGTCTCCTGGGATCAAAGTGACTCGGCGGATCTGGAAGAATTATTGATTTTTCGCCATTTCTTTATGTTCTTACATCGCCAGAGCTGAACCGGACGGATTGTCCGATGGTGGAGAGCGACGAGGCCTTCTTGATGCACTTTCCAAGCATGGTGAACCCTGAAAAATCAAAAATTAGAAGAAAATTGAGGGGAAAACGAGGAGAAGAGTCGGAAAACGAGCGGGAACGGAAAATATAATTTTTTAATTTTTAAAATCAAAAATATAGGTTAACGAAGCTTTTTTGACGAGAAATTAGAGTTAGAACCCAGTTTTAAACAAAAAAAAATAAATTTTATTTTTCAACAATTTTTTCGTAATTTTCTGATTTTTTCTCTGGTCAAAATGTTAAAATTCGTTGAAAAAATAAAATAAATATTAATTTTTTGAAGAGAAATAAATTCTAAAAAACGGGAAAAATTAATTTTAAAAGCTTCAGAAAATTTCTAAAAAACCGGAAAAATTCGAAAATTAAAAATTCCAAATTTTGAAAAAATAAATCTGGAATTTTTAAATTTAAAAAAAAAATGCGAAAATCCAAAATTCCTCTGTAAAATTAATTTAAATTAATACAGGGAAAAAACTAAAATTTTCAATGTTAAAGCCACGCCAAATCTACGAAAAACTCACAAAATTCGGACAAAAAATGTTTAGACATTAGGAAAAAACTGCTCAATCTTTCAGAAATTTCAGAAAAATTGGCACTTTGCTCGAAAATTAATAGCTGAAAAGCAGCGGGAGCAAAGGGGAAATAAGGGCGGTGAAAGTGTTCGGTAGAGCGCGATTTATCGATCATTGGGCGGCCAGGAGAGAGAAAATGGCGGAGGAGACGCCGAGAAAACACGGCTGCAGCCAGCCAGCCAGCCGACATTTCTCTTCTTTCTCTTTTTCTCTTTTCGCTTTTTCTTTTTCCTTCCGGATTCGATCGCGCCGACGTGGAAAACGACGGGAAGCCAAACCAGCCAGATATCATCCAATCGTCCACCTGCCGCCGCGCCGCGCCACAAAACGAAATGAAACGTGAATCGTGGATTTTTATTGATTTTTGAAACAATTTTTCTCCTTTTTTACCAACTTACTGTGTTTTTTCTGCTTTTTTTGAAAAATTTTCGATGGAAAACTGGTTTTTTTCTAATAGCGATTTGTATAGAACGAGAACAGGTGTGTGGGGGAGGCAGAACATTCAGTTATCAATTGATAAACTATACAGATGACTTTCGCTTTGAAAAGTTTGAGATAAGAGAAGTTTTGAGGGTTTTTTCCATTTTTAGAGAATTTTTTTAAAATTTCAACTTTTTTTGGAAAAAAACTCTCAGATCATCCTTTTCTCGTTATTTTCATTTTCAAAACACTTAAATCATCCAGAAAAACACAAAAATTCCAGAAAATTAACTGAAAATAATTTTTTTTTCGAAAAAAAAAATATTTTCTCAAAAAATATCAAAAACTCCCAATTCTCCGTCTTTTTTCCACATTTTTTTTGATAAAATCTGCTTTAATGCATCATTTAACTCGTTTTTCCATTGAAAATCAAAAAAAAATCCACAGAAACTAACGAAAAAATCGAATAAATTTTCAAAAAACTCACTTGGCCCAAATTTTTCGATTTTTCTCCAATTTTCTAGCTAAAACTGCTGAAATCAACGATTAAAAATTAATTTTCATTAAATTTATGCGAAAAGACAGGAAAAACCACGAAAAAAGAGTAAAAAAGCACAAAAAGTGACGAAAATAGTCAAATATCTCCGCGCCGCCCGTAAATCTACACCAATCGTTGCGAGACCAACTGGTCAACGTGGCACTGCGCCTTTAAACTTACTGTAGTTTTGTACTCTGCGTCTCTCACTTCTACACGCTCTCTCGCCCTCAGTTTTCAATTCTTTGACTTTAATCGATTTTTTTCAGTTTTTTCGAAAAAAAAATCAATAATTATGGGTTTTTCAGCAATTTCGCGATGGCGATGAAGGAGGGGAGCTCCGTGGAGCAGTTCGCAATGAGAAGTCGGGCGGTACGGACGTCTTCCAGCGAAGGATTCCAAAATGACGCGCCGACCTACAAAGACATTGTGATAATCGAACGGAAAGTCAAAAATGGAGACACTTTGAACAAATTGGCTATTAAATATCAAGTTAATGTGAGTTTTAAGTGTTAAAAATCAAAAAATTGAAAAATTCAGGTCGCCGAAATCAAACGAGTCAATAATATGGTGTCGGAGCAGGATTTTCTGGCATTTTCCAAAGTGAAAATCCCGGTTTCTCGAATGAGAATGGCACTGGGAGTACAGACGGTCTCGAGTCAGGATGAGGATGATGATGTGCTGATTGGTAAGGATTTTATTTGAATTTGGTAAATATTGGAGAAAAAAATTGAAAAAAAAGATTAAATTATTTTGCGAAATTTTAATTATTTAATTGCATTTTCAGCAAAAAGGTTGGAACTTAAATTTTAAATCGAACATAAAGTAGATTAAAAAATAATTATATTAAAAAAAATTTCTAAAAAAAACTAATTTAATTTTTTTTTTCGAAAATTTCAAAAATTAAAACGAAAAAATTTCGGATTTTTTTGAAATTTAAAATTTTATTTTTTTAAAAATAAAAATTCGATATTTAAAACAATTCAGATTCTAGAATTTTTTTTTTCAAATTTAACGTTATTTTGAATTTTCGAAAATTAATTTTTTTTTAAATTCCAGTTTTCAATTTTTTTTCCAAAAAATCAATAAAAAAAAATTTTAAATGAAATTGTCTGAAATTTTTTTTTGAGAATTCTGATGTTTCAAAATGATTATTAACTTGATAAAAATTTAAAAAAATGCAAATTTTTCATTAAAAGGTTTTACGCAAGTTTTCCAATTTTCAATTTTTTTTTCAAAAAAATCAACAAAAATATTTTTTTATGGAAATTGTCTGAAAAAATATTTAAAAAATCTTGTTCTTTCAAATGATAATTAAATTTTAAAAATCGCAGAAAAAACTGATAATTTGACAAAAAAAATAATTTTTGTATTTAAATAAAAATTTTAAATTCTAAAAATTCAATAAAATATTTTTCGGATAATTGATTATCCAAAAAATGAAAAATAATAGTTTTTAAATAATAATTTTATTTGAAAAAATATGATAATTTTATGTTAATTTCTAAAAAAAATTGGAAAACTTCGAAAAAAAAAAATTATTAAAAAAATTTCGATTTTGATTCATTTTAATTTAAAAAAAAATCCCAAAAATTCAATTTTTCAGATATCGACGACAGAACAGCGCTTCTCCGCGACGGAGATCGTGGTTCTCGTGATCCGAGCGTCGAGGACATTTTCCACAAAACTGACAGTAATATTGGTGGGTTTTTATTTAATTTGATTAAGAAAATTTTAAAATTTCAACAAAAACAACTATTTTTTCTCTTATAGCACAAGTCCGAGAAGCACTACCAGAAGATGGTCATGGATCCGGCGGTTTTCACTTTGTAACCGCCCGTGCGCCGAGTTCACCGAGTGTTTCGGTTTGGATGGTTGTTCTGGGTCAGTTTATTTTTTTTTTTGAAATTTGATCAAAATTTAGAAATTCGAGAATTAATTTAAAAAAAAAAAAACTGAAAAATCACAAAAAGGAAATTTATTGGAAATTTGAAATAAATTGAAATTTGAATTTTTAATTAAAGGAATTAATTTTTCAAATTGATTAAAATTTTTAAAATGAAAATTTAAAAAAAAATTGTTAATTTTCATTTGAATTTGAGCGATTATTTTTTACACAAAAAATCAATTTCTGAATTTATGTTTAAAAAACATCTTCTTTTTTTTAAAATAAAGCCTGAAAAATTAATAAAATTCAACTTTTTGCATTTTTTAACTTTAAAAAAATGCATTGTGCTATTTTTTATCAAACATTTAAAAAAAATTTTTAAATAATTGAATTTTAAAAAATTCTAATTTAAAAAATGATTTTTTCAAAGTTTAAAAAAAAAAATTTTAATTAAATATCAATTTTTTGAAAAATGTATTTTTTAACAGAAAACAAATTTAAAAATTCCATTGAATTAATTAAATTTTTTTGAATTAAAAAAAATTTCGGATTTTTTTAAAATGTACTTTTTTTTAAATAAAAGATTTAATATTTTAATTAATTAAAATTAAATTTCTTATTCAATTTAACAACATTAGTTTAAATTTTTGAAAAATGGCTTTTTTTAACAGAAAATTTTAAAATTGCACTGACATTTAAAATTTTTTTTTTTTTTGAAATTTTTTAATAAATTTATTAAATTTTCTGAAAACCAATTTTCCAGGCGTTCTCCTAATTTTCTGCGTCCTTCCACTAGTCCTGACATTCTACGAAGAGCACGAAGAAGCCGTGCACAATGCTCACAAAACCACCCATGCTGCGTGAATTTTTTAAAAATATTTTTAAAATTTTAATTTTTTTTTCTTTTTCTTCTTCTTCCCAACCACTTCCAATCGCTTTCAGAATTTTAATTTTTTTCTTTTAATTTATTTTATTTTTCTCCGAAAAAAACCCAAAATTTCATATCAAAATTCATCCCGTCCCCCCTTCCCCTTCGTAGTGATAAGCCTATTGATAACTGGCCATTCGAATGCATTTCCATGTTCTTTTTTTCAAAAAAAAAATACTAGTAATCGAGAAAATCGAAAAAAATCGATAATATTAGCATAATCAGTAAAAATTGGAATTTTAATTTTTACGTATAAAAAAATTCATCAACAAACTCGTTTTCAGCAGTTTTCAGTAGGGAATGATAGTTTTGTAATTAATTGAAAACAAATGAATTTTTTAGAAAAATCGGGAAAAAAATAAATTGATTTTTTTTCCCAATTTTCAAAAAAATTTGAAATAATTAAAATTAGAAATTAAATATAAATGAAACAAACAGGAACTGATAACGATGGTGATATCGATTGATTGATTATTCACTTCTGAATGGCATCACTCTCATTGCACGCCAGAAGACACAATTGCTCCAGATGATCAGTGACCGGGATGCGCATTGCCGGGTCCAGGCTGTAATTTTCAAAGTTTAAAAACAAAAAATAGCACTTCGAAAATCCGGTTATTGATTTTTTTTTAAATAATTTGAATGCTGAAAACTGAAAAAAAAATTAAATTGAAGTTTGTTAAATATTTATAATTTAAATATTATTTTTTTTAATATTCTAGTATTTTTGAATATTAAATTTCAGGGTTTTTTTTTCAAACTTTTACAACCAGAATTTTCAAAAATATTTTCACATTTTTGAAAAAAAATTTCAAGTTTTTTCTTTAATTTGGCACTTTAAAAATACGGTTATTGATTTTTTTTTAATAATTCAAAAGTTGAAAAATTAAAAAAAAAATTAAAATTAGTTATTGATAATCTTAAATTTTTTTCTATTTTTTTTTCATTTTGTTTTGTTGAAATAAAATTTTTTAGGTTCTCGAATTTAATTGCTTTTTCTAAGCATAAATAATTTTTATTTGAATGTTTATTTATTTGTTCGAAAAAGCAGATTGAAATTTTTTTTACGCAAGTTTTATTTAAATTTTTAAAAAAATCCGTAATTTTCAATTTAATAAGTGAAATTTAAAATTGAAAAAAAATTTAAATAGAAGAAAAAATTTATTTTCAGAAATTGAATATTAAAATTTTTAAAAAATTCACTTTTTCAAATAAAAGTTTTTTTTTTCAAATTTTTATATTTTCAATTTTGCAATTTTTTTTAAAATCTCACCCCAGGACGCCAGTATTCGACTGATAAAATGCCTCGTTAGCCGTCTCCAAATCCACATTTTTCAATTCGGAATAGCATTTGATCAGAATGTTTGGCATCAGAGACGTGGCGGTGATAATGCAAGCCTTGAAAAGAGAAATGGGCGGAGTTTGAGCACGAACCATGGTGATGAGACGTTCGAAGAGCGATTCGTAGTCGGAAACTGGAAATTTTTATTGAAAATCAAGATATTAATTTTTTAAAAATTGGAAAATTGATCCAAAAAATTTAATTTTAATATTTCAGAAATTCAAATACTTTCGATCAAAATTTGCAAATTCTCAAATTTTAAAATTCGAAAAAATTCAAAAAAAAAATTTTTTTTCATCCTGAAAGTTAAAATTCTGCTATTGTTATAAAAAATTCAAAAACTTTAAAAAATGTTTTTTTTTTAATTTTTTAAAAATTAACTAAACAAAAAAACAAAAATTTCAAATTTCGTTTCGCATTTTTTAAACCAAATAAATTTTAAAAATTTAACTCAAAAATGCAATAATTTTTTCTAATTTTTTTTCGTTTAATTTTTTAATTTTTTAAAATTAAATTTAATAAAATTGAAATTTGAATGTTACAGGAATTCAAAAATCTCGGTCAAAATTTGTAAAAAACATTCAAATTTAAATTATTTTTACAAAAAATAAAAGAGAGCCTAGATTCCTAAATCGTGAAAAATTTAAATTTGAAAAAAATTAAAAATATATGAAAATTGAATTATAATTTTTAAAATTTTTTTCTCGTCATTTCTATAAACCTCTACAACTTTTTTAGAAAAAAAATTCCCCACCGCTCAAAAACTGATTATTGACCATCCGAATCGTCGCCTCCTGACCCATTCCGTTCCGTCGCAACTCCTCAACACTGGCACTTTTCCAGAGCACATCGAACAACGATTTCAAGCGAATATCGATCTAAAATTATTGATTTTTTCGCTTCGAGATCCTTGATCTGATCGTGAATTACCAAGTCCATCATCTCCTTCGACTGCTCCGCGGTGATTGGTTTCTGGATTTCGGATGGGACTGGACGGTCCGAGGATGAGGATGACGCCAGTTTCTTGAGAGCTGGAAGAAATTTTTGGAAATAAAAAAAGAAAAATTAATTTTTAAATTAAAATTTTAAATTGCAATATGTAAAAAAAATTCATAACATTTTTGAATTGTGAATGAATTTGTGAATTTTCAAAAAATTTTTAAACAGATTTTCATTAATTTTTTAAGATTAAAAAGTAAACTCGGTTATCATGGTCCTAATTTTTTTAATTATTAAAAAATTGAAAAAAAAATTAATTTAAAAAAATTATTTGTTTCTAAAACTGAACCTTAAAATTTTTTAAATTTGATTTCAAAAAATGAAAAAATTAATTTTTAAAAGAAAATATCGATTTTTTTCGATTTTAATTTTTTTAAAGAATTTTTTTTTCTCAATTTTAATTTTTTCAGAAATTTTCATTATAATTCCCATACGAGAATACATTTTAAAAATTGTTTTTTTTTTAAATAAACTTTAAAAAAATTAAAATTAGATTTTCAAAATTAAAAATTAATTAAAAAAAAAAAACATTTTTTTTCTTCGATTTGATTTTGAATTAAATATGATGATCCATATTTTTTTTCCAATTTTCAAAAAAATTAAAATTCTTAAAAAAAATTACCCGGCTGCGGCATTTCCAGGTCCTTTTCCTCCTCCACCTCCTCCTTATAATCCCCATAATTTCCCAAACTCTTCATTCCGCTCTTCTTCCGTTTTCCCAATCGCTTCTCGACCAGCTGCGTCTCTCCGTTCGCCTGCTCTCTCTCTTCCGCTTCTCCGATCGATTCGATTTCCGATCCGCGAGCTATTCCCATCGAATTCAGGTACGAGCTGGCGGCGTTGAAGGCGACGATGAGACGCTCGTCGGCTGATTCCGGAAGCGGCTCGGTTGGGATCAGAGCGTAGGTTAGCTGGAAAATATCACTTTTAAAAATTTTAATTTAAAAAAAAAAAATTTAAATTAATATTGAAAAAAATTGGTACACTACAGAAAACTCCAATGATTTTTTTTTCGATTTTATAAATATTTAACGTGTTTTCCCAAAAACGTAATTAAAATTTTAATTGTCAAAATCAAATTTTAAAGAAAAAAAAATTAAAAATAATATATATTTAAAAATAATTTTTAAATAATAGAATATTGATTCGGAGCTTCATTTTTAAAAATTCAATTTTGAAAAAAAATTTTAAAAGTTGGTTTTTTCCTTTTTTCAATTTTTTTTTACATTTTAATTTTTTTTTTCATTATAAATAATAATAATTGAATTTTAAAAATTAAAAACCCTGATTTTTCCTGAAAATCTCCGAATCGTAAATTCAAATTTAATCATTAATTTTTAAAAATATTTTTTAGTTCAAATTAAATTTCAATTTTTTAAAATTAAAACTAACTTTCGGCGAGCAACTGAATCGATTTTTCTTCATGTCTTTCTCGCTTGGAAGTGGGAAGAAACAGTACGTCACTTTCTTTGGGTACACGTTTTGGACCTGCAAAAAATTTGATTTTATATATAAAAAATGATTTTGAGAAGATAAGTTAATTACCAAAGCTGGCCACATCGGATCACTTCTGTACGGCACCCAGATGACGTCTCCTTTCTCGATTTTGTCTGAAAATTGAAAAAATGTTTGGAAAAATTAGTTCGTCACTTTTTCTGTTCAATTTCAAAAAAAAAAAATTATCTTAAAAAAATTCAGATTATAACAAAAAATGTTGTAATAAATTCGAAATTCTTTAATTTTGAAAAAAAGAGGAAATAAAGTGATTTTTTAATTTTAATAAAATTTGAACTTACAATTAAATTTGAGAAATATAAAAAATTATGATTTAATTTTTATTTCAATTAGTTCTAAAAATATTTTTAAAAAACGAAAATAATTTCAAAAATTTTATAGCTGGGTAAATATTTATTTAAATTAATTTTGAAAAATTCAAATTAGTTTTTTTTTAAAATTTAATTGAAGTTGAATTTAAATTTAATTAATTCTAAAATTTAAACTTCAAAAATTCCAAAAAAAAATTTAATTAAAATTAAAATATCACTTTTTTTAAATTTTACCTTTAATTTTTTTTTTTTACTTTTTTTTTTAACTTTTTTAAAATTTAATCCAAGTAAATTTTGAATTAAATTAATTTTAAAATTTAAAATTCCATTCTAAAATCCAAAATTTTAAAAATTGAAAAAAAAAAAAAAAAAAAACTCACGTGTAGTAATATTATTGTTAGACATTTTGCGTGTGTAATCTGTACAAAAATACTTTGAAATTTTTTTTTTTTTTTGAATTTAGAAAAAAATACATTGGCTCCAAGAAAACCATTCTTCCAGTCAAAAAGAATCAAAAAAAATCAAGAAAAATAAAAAATAAAAAAATCGATATTTTTCATAATAATTGAGCAAAAAAGACAAGGGAAAGAGGGGGAATTTTTGGCAATCGAAAGAAAAAAATCTGAAAAATTCAAAAAAAAAAAAACAAATAGTCACTGGCACTTGGTGAATCGGGGGTTGATTAGAAAATGGGAACTCGGGCAAAAAATTGAGAAAAAAAAAATCAACAACTATCCTGGGAAAAAAATCGATTATTTACAATTTTGGTATGATTTTGGGTATTAGGAATCGCGGAAAAATTAGGGAAAATTATTCGTAAAAATCTACTAAAACTATAATTAAAACTACTGTCTAAGGCACATCGGAACTAGTGGAGAAAGGCAAAAAATACGAGAAAATGCAGAGAAAACCAATTTTTTGCGTGGTGGAAAATGAGGAAAATTCGAGAATTTCGTCCTGTCGACGGGAAATTGTGACGATCATCGATTCAAACGACCCACAAGCTCCAGAACCTGAAAAAATCGAAAATTAAAATTAAATCCAATTTTTTTGGAATTTTTATTTGAAAATTTGCTTTTTTGCATTTTTGCCCGGTAATAATTCAAATCTTCAATTAAAAAAAACCGACAATTCCAAAAAGTAATCAGAGGTGGGCGTGCGCTGTCCCTCGTGTCGCACGAGTGGAAACCTGGGAGCGAAAATTTTAAAGGCGCATGCATTTTTTGACCAAGTATCGAGAGTCCATTTAGAAAATGGTTAATTTCTACGACAATTGCAAACCGCTCTCTAAATTCGTCACGCGTTGCGAGGCCCATCGGGTCAAAAACGAGTATGCGCCTGTAGCGAAAACCGCTCCCAGAAATCGCTCCCAGCGGCTGGGAGCGATTTTCGCTGTCCCAGATGGACAGGCTCGCCCACCTCTGAAAGTAATATTTTTTTTTGACAGATAATTAAATCCAATTTTTCAGGAATTTTAATTTAAAAATTTGAATTTTGTGCAAATGAATTTTTTTTAATTTGTTTTTTTTTGAAAATTTGAAACCTAATTCTTCAAATTCACATTCAAAATTCGAATTCTAGGTAAAAAAATTATTTAAAAATTCAAAAAAAAAACTAAATTTCAAATTTCAAAAAAATTTAAAAAATAATCCATAAATCAGATTTTTAAAAATTTCAAATTAATAAAAAAAAAAATTAAATCAGATAAATTAATTGCTCATCAACCCCTTGAAATTATTTTTTTTTCCAGATTTAAAAATTTAATTTTCTATAAAAATCATGTTTTTTTTTCAATAATTTTCAAAAAAATTTTAATTAAAAAAAATATTGAAAACACAATAAGACTTGACTTTTTTTTGTTTAAAAAGTAGAATCTCGCCAAAAAATCGATAATTTGAAACTTTCAAAAAAATTCAATAACTCGCCTTTTCATAAGTGGTAAACGACACTCCGACGGCGATGGGTCCCTTCAGCCAGTTCATGCTCAATCCTTTGTACAGTCCGCGTTTTAGTCCTTCTGAAAAAAAATTGAAAATTATTTAAAATCAAAGTTGAACTGGAAAACTAAATTTTAAAAATTCATGAGAAATTTAATTTTTAAAAAAAAACAATTTTCATAAAAAATCGAAAACTGAATTTTTCATCAAAAAAATAAAAATCCATTTCAAATTTTAAAAAATCCAATTTTTTAGTAAATAATTAATTTAAAAATTAGAAGACATTATTTTAAAAAAAAATACATTTTCTTCCGGAATATTAAAAAAAAACTTAAAATTTGAAAAAAAAAAATATTGTAAAATTGTGAAAAAAATTCCAAAAAAAATTCTAATTTAATTTTTTTTTCAATTTTCAATAAAGTCTTTAAGTTAATTTAATTTCAAAGTTTTTTGAGCGCACCTGTCTGATAAATGTGCACAATGGCTCGAAGGGGACTCCAACCGCTGGGGATTCGTCCGGTTTGCATTCGTCTTCGCACGATATCCAGTGGATATGATGACGATTGGCCGATGAGACCGGCCAGCATTCCGGACAACATTCGGAATACCGAACTTTCCTGGAAAAATGGGAAAAAACGTGAAAATTGATTTTTTTGAAAAAAAATAAATTTAATTGTAAAAATTTGAAAAATTGAGAAATTTTCAGAGAAAATCGATTTTTCTGATTTCGAAAATTTAGAGAAAATTAGCGAAATTCTAAAAAAAAATTCCAAAAAAATCTAGAATGTCAAAATAAATTCGAAAAAATTAAAATCAATTTTTTTTTTAAATTTTAAAACTTTTATTATTTCAAAAAAATCAAAAATCACTCACCACTTCTCCCGTCTGATCCCTGTACATGATTTTCATCGTTTCGTACGTGTAGAATGACGATCCGGCGTACGGAATTACTCCTGCAAAAATGTTCTATTACCAGTTTTTTTAATTTAAATTTTTTTTTCAAAAATGAAAAAAAAATTAAGTTTAAAAAATTCAAATTTTGAAAAAAACAACAACAAAATTTTTTTGTATTTTAATTATTTTTCAAAAATCAATAAAAATAAATTTCAAATTTTCTTCTTTTTTGCGCGAAAAACAGCTTTTTTTAATTTTAAAATTTCAAAATTATTTTTTTTCCAATTTATTTTTCAAAAATCAATAAAATTCAATTTCAAATTTTCTTCTTTTTTTATGAAAAAAGCTGCATTTAAAAAAAAATTTAATTTTTTTTTAAATTGAAATTATTTTTTTTATTTCATAATTTTTTATAATTAATTTAAAAAAAAATAAAAACAATTTTTTTTCAACTCTAAAAATTATTCTCATCTTATAACTTCTCGAACTCCTTTTACAAGCTGTAATATCGATTTTTTCCTGATTTTTTTCCAAAAATTCAAAAATAAAAAAACTCACCGAGTATAGTCGGGTAAATGCCCCTGTACAACAGCCGAATGCCTCCCTCGTTGTACGTTTTCACGAAAACCGAACTCAGCGAGCTGTACTGCAACTTGGACGACACCGATAGTCGTGCCTTGGCCGTGTCCAGTGGATAGGTGACCATTGTTGCTGTCGTCGCTGCTAGGGAACCGGTTAGGTACCGTTTTAGTGGGGTTCGGACGCTGGAAAAAATTTGAAAAAAATTATAATTAAAAAAATAATTTTGAAAAATAATATTTTCTGTGAATGGGAAAAAAATAGTTTAAAATTGATATTTAAAATGTTATTTTTTTCTGAATTCAAAATTAAATTAGAAATTTAAAAATAAAAGAAAGTTCAAAATTGAATTTTAAAATTTTTAGATTGAATTTTTTTTATTTCAAATTTTAAAAAAATCAGTTCAGAATCAAAAAAGAATAAATGTTGAGAAATGTTAAAATTATTCTTTCTCAAGTAAAAATTTTTACAACAAAATTTTAATAAAAAATCAAAAAGTAATTTTTTTAAAAATCAAAAATTATTTTTTTTTATCAAAAACATTTTGTATTAAATTGAACAAAAAACTTACCCATTCATATCGACTTTTAACAAAAAAATTAATTTTAAATTTTCAAACTTATTTGAAATTATTTTCAAAAAAATCTAATTAAAATAATAAGAAAAAAAAATTAAATTAATTTTTTTCCTCAATTTTTTTAAAAATAAAACAAAACTAAAATCTCACCCATTCTCGTCGACTTTCAGCAACTTTTTATACTGCTCAAACGCGGCGAATTGCATCGAAGCGTACGGTACGACACGTGCCATCGTCGCCGAATTCCCCCGGTACAAGGCCCAAAATCCGTTCTCTCGATACGTCAATTTTATGAATTTTATCGCCGAACGGAACGAGTAGCCACGTGTACTTGACACTGAAATAGAGAGGGAAATTCAAAAAAAATAGAAAAAAATTCAATTTTTTTTGAAATTTAGAAAAACTTATTTTTTTTATTTTTTTTAAATTTGAAAAAATAATTTTTTTGAATTTTTGAATATCGAAAAAAATTCCGACTTTTTATGCAACAAAAAAAATTAAAAATTCGAAAAAAACGGTAAAATTTAATTTTTAGTTTTTTATTTTTTTTTATTTTTGAAAAAATTTAAAAAAAATGAATTTTTGAATTTTTAAAACTAATTTATAATTTCAAAAACTTCTCAAATCTCTTGGAGAATGTTTTTAAAATTTTGTATCAATTTTTATTTTATTTCCTCTCGCAAAAATATTTTTTCTAATTTTTCAGCAAATTTTCAAAAAAAGTTTAATTTTAATTTCAAAAAATGCAGTAAATCTCCCAGAAAATTAAAAAAAAAATACATTTAATTTTTCCATAAAATTCAAAAATTTGAAATCACTTTTATTCGACTTTTTTAAAAAAACAATTTTTTTTTTTAAATTTTTAAATTTTTAACAAAAAAAAATTTTTTTGTTAAAATTAATTTTAAATTTTAACTTCAAAAAAATCCAGAAATCACTCGGAAAATTTAAAAAATCAACAATTAATTTTTTATCAATTTTATTCGACTAAAATCGTAAAAAATCGATTTTTTTCTAAATTTCCAGTTGAATTTTTATTTTCAAATTTTTAAAATTCAATTTCCCACCTTGAAAATAGATTTTCGTCCGATCCAGCGGTGCAATCGTCGTCTTAGCAAGTGCTCCGGCGATGGCGCCTGCCGAGAGTGACAAAATGACACTGGGCCTTTGTTTTTCCTAAAAATAATTTGATTTATTTAAAAAATTAATTTCAAATTAATTTAAACCTCATTTTTCAGCTCCGTCATTCAAAAAACAGTGTCGCAAAATTGGCAAAATTCCCAAGAATTAAACGAAAAAATTGTGCTTATCTGAAAGATTTTTTATATAAAAAGGAAAAAAATATTTTTAAAAACGGAAAAAAGCCAGACATTTCGCACGATTTGCATATCAAAAAATCGACAAAAATCCCGGGTTTTCAATAGAAAATAATGGGTGATGTGTGATCATTTTCTCTGTCGTCTCCGCTCACTTTTTCCAAATGTTTACACTTGAAATGTGACTGGCGGCGCGGTTATCAGTGCCGAGTGTGTTCTTTGGTCGGAAAATGATAGCGGAGAGTAGAAAATGATCGCGGAAATTGTTTTTCACGAGTTTTTAATTGAAAACTATTTTTTGAACACGTAAATGTCACATTTTCGAGGGGGAAAAGGGCATGGGAATGGGGAGAATAAATTGAGGAAAATGAGGGACTAGCTTTTGCAACAATGCAAGTGCGCTCTGATGAGACGGATTTCTAGGCCAGCTGAGGAAATTTTGAATTAATTTTTGTTTTTAATGATTTTTTTGTGCAATTGCTAAAATTTGCTATAAGTCCCTAGAAATCTGAGAAATTTTAGGCTGAAATTCGAAAAATCGCGTAAATTGTTTTTTTCGTGAGATTTCAGCGTTTTTTGATTGTTTTGTTGATGAAAATTATTAGAAAAAATAGAAAATTCGATAACGTAGATGGAATTTGCTGTAGATCCCTAGAAATTTGAGAAATTTTAGGCGAAAATTTGAAAAATCGCGAAAATTGTTTTTTTCGTGAAATCGCAGCGTTTCTTGCTGTTTTTTAGGCATGGTTTTTTTTTAAGCGAAAAATCGATAAAAGTACTTAAAATTTGCTATAAATCCCTAGAAAGTTGAGAAAATTTACGCTAAAATTCGAAAAATCGCGAAAGTGGTCTTCTCACTGATTTTTTCATTTTTTATTGGATACTGGGACTCAGAACTTGTAAACTAACGATTTTTATTTAAAATCGCTTGAATTCAAACTTTGGAAGACCAAAATCGGTGAAAAAAAAATTTCCAAAAAAAAAATTTAAAAAATAAGTTTTCTGACCGGATTTTTATTTTTCAACATGAATTTTGTCGGTTTTTTGTCATTTTTCACTTGAAATTGTTGAAAATCAGTAATCAAGCAAAGTTTTAGAGTATGTAGCCTTAGGTATAGCCTGAAATTCAGGCTATAACTCTTGACTCGAAAAATTTATCTAATTCCGATTTTTTTTTTGAATTTTAGGCATTTTTCTTCACATTTCGTGTATTTTCCGCGTTTTCGTTAGTTTTCTTTCAATTTAAAATTTTTCAGCACCTGCGAAAATGGAAGACGAAGACGCCTGGCCGAAATTAGAAAGAACCACCATTTCCGCGTCGGTTCCGGACGCCGAGCCGAATTTCGACGAGAAGCCGCCGTTGAACCGATCGATAAACGTGTTTCCACTGACAAACTACACGTTCGGCACGAAAGACGCTCAGGCGGAGAAGGACAAGTCTGTGGCGGAGAGATTCAAGCGAATGAAGGACGAGTATGAGCAGGTTTTCGGGTTTTTTGAGGATTTTTAATGAAAAATGGGATATTTAAGGTGGGAATGCGCCGATCGGTCGAAGCAGTGCTCATTGTCCACGAACACTCACTTCCGCACATTCTTCTGCTCCAAATCGGAACCACTTTTTATAAATTGTGAGTGTGAATTGAAATTTGATTTTTTAAAAATGGATGACTAGGGATTCGTTGAAAATTGAATTGTTCCGTTTTCAAAAATTTTTTTTAAATAAAACAAATTAATTTTCAAAAATTCCATTCGATTTTTTGATTTATAAAAAAAAATCAATTTTTAAAACTAAATTTAAATTTATAGGTTATGAAAATTAGAAAATCCAATTTTTACAAAGTAGAATTTAAAAAAAAACCCAGTTGAATTTATTTTATTTTTTAAAAAAAATTTGCATAAATTTTTTTTCTATATTCTGATCGATTTTCTGATTAAAAAAATTTAAATTAAATTTTTTTTTAAAACTGGATTTTTAGTTTTGTGAAAATTAAAAATTAAATTTTATAACGAACAGTTTTAAAAAATCCAGTCGAATTTATTTTATTTTAAAATTTCGTGGAAAATTGAATTATTTCATGTTCAAAATTTTTTTAATAAAAAATATTTAATTTCAAAAATTTTAATCAAGTTTATTTTCTGAAAATCACTTTTTGAAGCTTGGAATTAATTTTTTAATTTCATAGAAACTGACATTTTGATATTTAAGTTTAATTTGAAAAAATTATTTTTCCCTAAATAGGAAATATTTTTTAATTAAAAAAAAAACAGTCAAACCATTTTCAAATCCAATATTTAAAAAAAATTCCCCTCTAAAAATTAAAAATCTCCGTAAATTATCCAATTTCCAGACCCGGAGGTGAGCTGGAAATGGGCGAAGACGAGGTGACAGGCGTGACGCGTCTTCTGAATGATACTCTCGGTCGGACGGACGGCGAGACGAACGAGTGGACGATCGAGGACGAGATCGGCAACTGGTGGCGACCGAACTTTGACCCGCCACGTTACCCGTACATCCCGGCGCACGTGACCAAACCCAAAGAGCACACAAAGTTGCTGCTCGTGCAATTGCCAGCCAAGTGTGAGTCGGATCTGGATTTTTTGGGATTTTTCCTGTAATTTTGGGAATTTTCCAAATTTTCAAAAAAAAAACGAAATTTGTTTGAAAATTGATTTTTAAAAAATTAAAAAGCAGTTTTCTGAAATTTTTAATCATTTAAAAATTAGAGAAAAATTCCACAAATTTCCTTGATTTTTTTCAAGGTTTTATGGAAATTTTCAGTTATTCCTTTGAAAAAATTTACGATTTTTTTTAATTTTCTGAATTTTTTTATCATTAAAAATTTTTTTAAAAGATTGGATGAAAATTCTAAATTTTGAGCGATTTTTTTTGGTGATATACTCGAAAATGGAATTTAAAAATTCTTTAAAAAAATGAAAAAATTGATTTTTTTTCATTTTTACTGTAAAATTGGAGAAATCACTCTAAAAATTCTAAAAAAGCATTTTCATTTTTCCCTGCGAGACCCTGAACTCCAATTTCCCCATTTTCCAGCGACTTTCTGTGTTCCGAAGAACTTCAAACTGGTCGCCGCTCCGCTGTTCGAGCTGTACGACAACGCGGCCGCTTATGGACCACTGATCTCCTCGTTACCGACGACTCTGTCGAGATTCAATTTCATTTTTAATGACTCTAACTAACTGATTTTTTGAAGAAAAAAATCACAGAAAAATCTCAATTTTTTGAACGGAAATTGGTCATTTTGTAAAATTTTATTTATTATTTTTAAAAAATTTTATTCATCTTTCATTTCTACATAATTTTTTTTAAGTTTTTGGGATTTTTTTAAAATTATTTTTAATTATTTTTCATTTTTCCCCTAATTACTCCCTAATAACAATGTCATCGTTCCCTTCCCCTTCCCAATTCAATTCCATTTCATTTCCGTTCATTATTCTTTCTCCCCCAGGGGCGGCGAATGTCAAAAGTGAGACGATTATGTAATTTACATAAGGCTCCTGTGACTTCCCACTGAGAAGATACCCATCATCTGTCCCTTCTTCTTTCCCCCTTCCATTTTCCCTTTTATGTGACACATTGCCATATGTGTGAGAGTAGTTTCTGCGGGTCGCTTTGGAATTGAGACACCTCGATATGTGTGTGTTGATTGACGAGCAGATTAGGCTGCGGAAGAATCGGATCGGGAAAGGGGGATAAAGTTATGTAAGATTATGACAAATTGATGGGAGAGCAAAAGGAGGAGGAGAAGCAGAAGGGGTACTGTAGGATGGCCACATGGTCTAGAATTTCTTTTGAGAAGCGATTTGATTTTACAATTAGCTAAACTTCAAGTCAAATCGTTATGCGCCTGTAAACGGTAACCATACCTTTTAAAGGCGCATAGCGACTTGACTTGTCGAAAAGTTTCAGCTGGAATCAAATTGCTGCGACTCTGGGTCATGGAAATTCAAATTTTCCAACAATTTCTGTTTTGTCGAGAAAATTTTATCAAGATAACCGTTTTTTTTACGAAAATTTGAATTTGGAAAGGTAGAAAGAAAGAGCATCCTTGAATTTGAATATTTACGTTTTCGAAACTCGCAAAATCTCTAATTTGGAGACACTGTTTCAGCAGATTTTGAAAACAGAAACATCCGAATTCAAGGATGCTTTTCTATCTTCAAAATCGGTTTTTTTTTTTAAATTCCAACTTTCGCATAAAAGGTAAGATTCACGCTAAATCTCATTTCGAGATATTTATTTACTGTTTCAGCAGGTTTTGAAAACGAAAATACAGGTATTCAAAGCCGGTATATGCTCTATCTGGGTTTCTAAAAAATTCCAATTTTAAATTTTAGTTTAACAAAGAGGCTTGTTTTGTAAATAAGATCCTGGTAACTCGAAACCGCTACATTCTAATTTTAAAAAAAAAACTATGAAAAATTATAAATGTGAAAAAGTGAAATATCGGAATTGCATGGCCTAAAATCACATTGGAATAA
This sequence comes from Caenorhabditis sp. 39 LS-2015, assembly GCA_900536345.3. Lineage (NCBI taxonomy): Eukaryota > Metazoa > Nematoda > Chromadorea > Rhabditida > Rhabditidae > Caenorhabditis > Caenorhabditis waitukubuli. The sequence goes on from LR574455.1 coordinate 49,609, forward strand.
TAGAAAACAGGAAAAAATCAAGTGAAATTGAAAATTTTCAGTTTTCTATGTTTCTAATGCGATTTTAGATCTTACAATGTCAAATTTTCACTTATTCGTAGAACGTTTGATCGATTTCGAAATCTCGCCCGGTTTCGAGTTATCAGGATCTTATCTGTGAGGCAATGGGACCTTTTATATTAGGAACATTGGACTTTGAATTCGAATGTTTCCGTTTTCAAAATCTGCTGAAACGGTATCAGAAAAAAATATTTATTCAAGTAGCAAATTTGGAAAACGAAAATATTCAAATTCACGAATGCTTTTTTGATATTTGTGTAAAGTTCGTTTTTCATTTTTGTGAAAAAAGTTATCTAGGTAACAATAAGATTTTCGCTATTATTTTGGTTATGCGCCTTTAAAATGAATACAGTTTAAAGGCGCATAACGGCTTGGCGAAAAGTTCAACTTCATATCGCTGCGAGAATAGAATTGAATTTTCTCATTCACTACCAATTTTCCATTTCCCAGTCTCAATCCTCATCCTCAATACCATACCACCCATATTTGCCCACACAAACCACTTTATTTCGTAACAATTGTCGTACAATTGTCCCTCCTCTCTCGGGACCATTCATTCTCCTCGAGCAAAGCAAAAACAGGTGTTTCTTTCTCTTGCTCTTCAGGACAGAGACACCCTTCCTGAACCATCAAGTGGTTAAGGGCTTCTTATTGTGTTGAAGGTGTCAGGGAGGATATGAGGATATGAGAGCATGATGGGTCTTGGCACTTTCGATTGGCTAGAAAACTATGAAAATGACACTTTATAGGAGTTTCATGAAAAAATGATTCAGTGATAAAGATTATAAGACTCACAAAAACTACCGAGATTGGCAATTCAGCTCCTCAGCGGGTCTCGCAACGACTTTGGGTTACGGTAACAGTAATTCAGCTGTTTTTTTGTGAAATGAAAATGAGCCAGTGCTACAGTAATCCGAAGTTGTGGCGGGACCTGCTGACAAGGGAAGTGTTTTTACCCGATCGTTGAGAATTCGCTAATTTTTTGATATGATACTAATACGGGTTCTAGAAATCGATCCCGCTAGGTCCCAACCTGCACAACTTTTTTGTTCATTTTATATGATTTTTCAAAGTTCGGACCCTAGATCTCAATTTTTTGCAATTTTTAACGCAGTAGATCAATAGGTTCGAGAGGTCGACCACGCGTGACCTCCCACTCTCTTGTCACTGCCGTTTGATCACCTTGGAAACCGTCCAGAAATGGTCCAGTAGGAAGTGGCGCGGGTAGTAAACTGAGGGTCATGGTTCGATTTCTTTTTCTGGTTTTTCTTTTTTGCTTTTCGAGGCGATCTCGGACTTGTAAAAATTTTCAAAAATTTCGAAAAAAAATTTTTTTTTGAAAAATTATATTCCGGGCAAATCAAATAGTGGTAAGTTTCCTACTTCGAACATTTTGGCTTTTGGGACATTTTGACTAGGTTAGACTGGAAATGG
>LR574456.1:0-14296 GCA_900536345.3 Caenorhabditis sp. 39 LS-2015
ATTTTCGAAATGTTTGTTTCGTAAAATTTAATTTTCGTCCAATATTCATGGGTTTTTATTGATTTTTGGGGGCTTTCAAATGTTTTCGCTACTTTTTATGCAATTTTAAATACCAAAAAATGATAGAAAGCCAGCGGAATCAGATGAACGTTCGCAATTTTTAGAAAAAAATATTCCACCGAAATTCGACCGAATTTAAATATTTATTTAAGTTGGAGAAAATTTTGAGCTGTCGGGCGCGTTGCTGTCGGTTTCGCTGCGATATCGCGACACGGGATTTTCACAATTGCCATTGTTACTATTTACACTGCGTAGGAAGTGAAAAGGAACACCGTGCTCTTCTCACTCGTTCCAATACGTTTCGTTCAATAATTTTCTTTTTTTCAGACTACGATCGTCTATCAAGATGGATCTTCTCGAAGGAATTATGGGGCAAATGGATGGCAAAAAGTCCAGCCAACGACCAACGATCCAACCGAGGCCGGCGACGACTTTCCGAGGAACTCCAGGATCCGCGGGGACCAATGTGTGGGGACAGAAGCGTCAAGCAGCCTCTTCCTCTTCATCGACTCCTCGTCCGAGTTTCCCGTCAAGAGAGTTCAAAAAAGAAGAACCAGGAACTCCGACACCATCGGGTTCAACTGCTCCTTTGCCTTCAGGACGTATTCCCAAGAGAGGACCCAAATCCGAGGTGCGGGAGCAGGAACCGGCGGCTAAAAGGAAACCTACTGACGGTGAGTCGTGGCTTGTTTCATGTATTCCTCATTAAAAAATTATTTGCAGACAAAGACGTTTCATTCAAACCGGGCAGCGAGGTTCCCGTTCAGTTGAACATGTTCAGAGTGAAAATTTCGAGCATGGACAAGAAGATTCAGAGAATCATGTTCAAAGTGTTTCTGAAGCAAAAGGATGGAAAAGAGTTTGAAATTAATGATGGAGCGCATGCGTTTCAGGGAGAGTGAGTTTGAAGATGTGCTCGTCTCCACAACAAATCTCAATGTTTCAGTGTCAATCGTCAGATCCGTCGTCATGCTTCATTCGTAATGTTTGGAAACTGGTTCCGTAAGAATCTCCAATTTTTCAACAATGCCAGAGGACCAGAAGTGGCTGCGTATGATTGCGCCGACACCTTTTACGTCGGATCATCCTTCTTCTCGGGCGACATGGAAGAGCACCAATGTGAGATGAAAGAAGAAGACTTTTCGCCAGATGATTGGCACGTTGTTGCCAAATTATCCAGAAGGAAGAGCCCCGTTTTCCGCGTGCTCGTCAAAGTTATCGGTGGTGTGTTAACCCAGGGAGAAGAAGCACTGAGTGAGAAGAATCGTCCGGAACTGACTCGTATTGTGGAGACAGTCACCAATCAAGTGCTGCACAATGGCAAGTTTCTGCTGTATGCCTCTGGCGTTTACCCACTCGACCTGGCGAGTGTCTCTCAACCGGACAAAGTAACCGAAATCAGGGCTGGATTCTCGAAGACGATCAAGATCGTCGAGGTTAATGGAGCCCCGGAGGCTCGACTGACTCTGGATAATGCATTGTCTGCATTCTTCAAACCAACGTCTCTTCTCGAGTTTTGCGCTCAAAAGTATGCGCAATTGACGGGCGCTTCTGAGAACAGTTGGAATGGAAGAGGTGGCCGTGGAGGAGGTCGCGGTGGAGGAGGATATGGTGGACATCGTGGAGGGCATGGACATCAGGGAAACAACTCGGACCAGCTCATTGACACATTTGTCGACAGATTGAGCAACAAACAAATCACCGACAACGTGCTGCGCGACATCGAGCGATCCATGAGAGGTCTCGTCGTCGAGGCGAAGCATTTGAAGAAGATCGGAGTGAATCGAACTATAACAGCTCATGGGTTCCACAATTCGAGCGCACGAGAGTGAGTTTTGAAGAAAAGAAACGGCTGAAATATATTTCTACTTTTTATTTTTGTAGATTGGAGTTTGTATGGGGTCAGGACGAAGCAGCTCAAACGATTTCTGTAGAAGACTACTTTGCGAAACACCACACAGTGAGACTCCGTCACCCACATTTGCCATTGGTCATGTCCGGCAAGCGCAAGGGAACCGAGTTCTTCCCGCTCGAATTGCTCCAAATCATGCCCGGACAACGTCTCAAAGGAAATCAGATTACGGTGGCAATCGTAAGTGACTCCTGTTCTGGCTGGAACACTGCAAAATGATATTCCATTTCAGCAAAGCCAGATGACTGGCAACAACTCTTCTCTGCCAATGCAGCATGTTCAGTTGCATCAGAGCATAATCAGAGATTCTCTGAAACTGACCGGACACAACCAATTCATGAAAGCTTTTGGAATCTCGATGGAGTCGGACATCCGACCAATAACAACAACCGCGAAGATTCTCGTTCCGCCATTGATCAGACTCAATCAACAAAACTTCCAACCGCAGGCTGAACAACCCAGAATCAATAGCCATGCAAAGTTTGTCAAACCGGCAACAGTTTACACAATTGCCATCGCGAACACTGATAACGGCTTCGATCGGAACATTGGGTAGGCGATGTGACAATTGACAGACAGACAATATGTTCCTTCCTTTTCAGAAAGTTCAAAGAAGTCATTGTCAAACACTGCAGAGACCAGGGAATCCGCATCGAGCAACACCCAGACAAGTGGGATTATCAACTGTTTCACCCCACGGACACGAAAGTGGTTGGCGCGTTCATGGAAAAATGTCTCCGGAACAAAGTCACTATTCTGTTGGGCATTTGCAACGAGAAAAGACCCGACTTTCATGGTTAGGAAGACCAACTTTTAGCCTAAATCAAATTAATTTTTCCAGATGTTCTGAAGTATTACGAGGAGAAAATAGGTATGGTCACGATGCAAATGTGCTCCGAGACTGCGCAGAGACTGACGAACGATGGCGGCAACCGGCAGATGGTCGACAACATTATGAGAAAGTTCAACTTGAAGTGCGGCGGAACGAACTTCTTCATCGACGTTGCACAGTCAATCCACGGCCGTACCGTTTGCCAGAATCCAGACGGAATGCGCAAAAAATTGTTTGCCAATACCCAATTCGTCGGTCTCGAAATGTCGCATACGGGTTCTCGAACTCAGTTTGATATTCAAAATTCCCTTTACGAAGGAGATCCGACGGTTGTCGGCGTGTCGTATTCGCTGAGCAGTTCGACTCAATTGGGAGGATTTTCGTATTACCAAGCGACACGCGAGACGCAGATCCAGTAAGAACTCGAATCGCTTCCAATCATCTATATTTGCATTTTCCAGAAAACTCGACGAACACTTCCCCAAAACGTTCGAAGCGTACCGAAAGGCCAAAGGACGTCTTCCGGAAACAATTGTCATCTACAGAATAGGAGCCAGCGAAGGAGAATATTCACGTCTTGTGACGGAAATTGACGAGATTCGAAAGTCTTTCGCATCGGTTGGTGGCAGCTACAATCCGAAATTGGTCGTCATTCTGGCACAACGTCACTCGCATGTTCGCGTCTTCCCGGCTGAAATCAAGGGAAGAAGGTCATCAGAACAAAACGTGACGAGCGGAACCGCCATTGACAATGTTGAAAATTCGAACGGATTCGACGAGTTTATCCTCGTCTCTCAGGCTCCATTGATTGTTCGTTTTTTTCCAAAACTTTCCAAACAATTCATCATCTTTTTTCCAGGGAACTTCTCGTCCAACTCGTTATACAGTCGTTTGCAACACTGCCAACTGGTCGAAGAATGAGATTTTGAATGTGACATACATGCTCGCTTTCGGCCATCAAGTCTCCTATCAGCCACCATCCGTTCCAGATGTCTTGTATGCCGCAGAAAACCTGGCAAAGCGCGGACACAACAACTACAAGACCTACACGTAAGCTAAACGAGCAGAGGGTCCCGATAGGAAACTCTTTTATTTTCAGACGAATCGAATCGATGCAAGGCACCGTTGAGAATCTGATCCGTCGAAAGCAACTCGGCACCAGCAAAGAAGAAGAGACACAGTTGCTGGACATGATCATCGATGAAGTTTCTGATTCAATCAACAAAATGACAATCAAGGGACGAAACTTCTGGGCGTAAGCCGGATGAGCGACTCGTCCAGTGCAGCACGATCGTATATATTATTTTACGCTTTATAGATACGTTTAAGCTTCCAAAGTACTAATTTCCTGTATTTCTAAATTACATTTACTCAATTTTTATCCGAAATTATTGAATGACGTCAAACTGCAGCAGTTTTTAAATAGGCCTAACTACTAGTTATTTTATCTTCTATTCAAACTTGTAAAACCTCAAATCAAATATAATTTACCTCTTTCTTTCCCCAACCTCCCCATCCAGTTTTTCTTGCCGATTCGGCCTTTTTCAACATGGTATTCATAAACAACGATTCTCGGCAAAAATGCGAACGCGCATGTTTTGGCCACCTGTGTGACTGTTCTCAATTTCATGCACCCGTATCTGTCCCTTTCATTATGTCTGTGCAAATTTTTATAAACGATTGAACTGATTGCGCGTTGACACGAAAACTCCAACCTCTTAATCCTTTTCAGATTCGGAAGAATTTCAGAAGAATTCGAATGAAAACCCCCGACTGACCGTGGATGGTACCATGTGAATGCGGCGATCCCGGTTGATTGCCGTGCACAACTTCTCATTGTCCGCGTTTGTCGACGGCTGAAAAAGGGAGAGATTCGGAGCAGATTCTCGAGTTGCTCACGCTCTTCAGCCGGAAAGCGACGAGTCCGAGATGCGGCGGAGTGAACAGTTCGAAGCGGTCCCCTTCGACAATGATCTTCGAGAAGTATTGGGCCAGTTTGATGGTCTGCAAACGGATTCTCTCTCGAGTCAAAAGCACACTCAACGCACTCCTCTCTGGTATTCTCTGATCTTTTCGATTCCAAGATTCCGCAGCACAAACCAGACTTTCAGCGAACGGAATCGACGGCCAAGGGGAACTTCCAGGTGCTAAACGAATGAATTCAGTTGGGGAACACAGACATGGTATCTATCTCACTCTATAATCCGAATTGGTCGACTGATACTCATGGGCCAGATAAACGGGATCCACGTTGAAATAACGGGCGGCATAGTTTCCATTCTTGAAGAACATTGGAGAGCAGTCGAAGTTGATGAGACCCGCTTTGTGCAGGTTGAAGTTGTACGAATCGGCGTATTCGAGTCCTCGAATCAGATAACGGTATTCGGGACAGAAGGCGAACGATCCGGCATAGGCAGCATCCACGTGCAGGAAGAGTCCTTCTTGCTCGCAAATCGGACCGAGTTCATCAACCTGATCGACTGCGCAAGTGGTCGTCGTGCCGACTGTGGCGATGAACATGAACGGAATCCAACCACGGGCACGGTCTTCCTGACAAGAAAATGAGTTGGGTGCTCGAGATCTGAATTTGTGGTGTACCTACCCTAATAGCTTCCAGAAGAACTTCCGGCTGCAATCCGTAATTTCCCAGATAATTTCTTTTTGATTTCAATTTTCGATAGCGCACTCCAGCCAACATTGCGCCTTTCTCAATCGACGAATGTCCAGTGTCGCAGAGATAGAGAACAAAGTCCTTGAAGACGGTCGGATCATGATAGTACGCCGTGACGACTCCCGTCGAGTCGTATGATTCCGTTTCAGCTGGAGGCCAGTAGAAAAGGCGACGAAGACTCTTCCAGAACTGAGTCTTTTGCAGCCATTGATACATTGTCGGAGTGGATTTGATCTCATCAACTTTGGCGGCTCTCGCAGTCATGATTGCGATGAGAGTTGAGTCTGAACCGGAACTTTGAATGATTCCACACCCGGGTCCTGGATGCGAGTTCTTGAAGTATTCGGGAAGACCCATCAAGTCGACGAGCCAATCCAATGAGGACTTTTCGAGTTCCGTCATGGAAGGACACGCGATCCACGTGAACCCGATGGAAGACAGTCCACTGCTCAGAATGTCCGCCAGAATCGAATGATAACTGATTCCGGTGGGGAAGTAGGCATAGAAATGAGGATGGTTCCAGTGAGAACTTCCATTCCAGATCACTTTCTCCAGATCCGCATAGATTTTGTCCCACTCTTCCGGCATACTCGGAGCCTTCGGCGGCACCAGAGCCTTTATGTAGCCCGGTTTGACATCCGAAAGCGGCTTTCGCTGACGAATAGTGTCCCAGTATTCCGCTACAATATCAATCACCTTCTTTCCTTCGACACGAAGTTTTGCAGAGTCCATGTTTTGACGAGTTTATGTGAGCCTACGGAAGGCGAACGAGGAATGAACAATTAACAGGGTGGATGACTTTGGAAGTCCCGATTGCGTAAGGAGAAGGGTCGACACGTGTCCGGGCTAATCCACTGGTTGCGTATAAATCTTGCACCTTACCGTAAGGTGGGACAAATTACCGGATGAGTTGCATGTTTTGTAACATGCACCTGTACCAGAAACACCTGCATAATTGGCTTGGTAATTAAGAATTTTATTTCGGTTTATACATGGAAGCAATAGAAAGCGAAAGCAAAGGGAAGCAGTGCAGGGAAGCATGGTGGATAGGAAGCATCAATCTAGAATAATCGGTCGGCGAGTTCGCAGATGACGTCGCGAGCGAGAATGACGTCATCTAGATTGGTCAGCTGACTGCAAACAACCATTCGAAGGAAGTAAGTGCCGTGGACAGTGGACGGAACCAGATGGATTCGACGGTCCTCGTTGATCGCATTGCACAACTTTTCGTTGTCGGCATTTGTGGACTGAAAGGGGAAAAGGGGATTAGGAGAGGAAGAAAAGAAAAGGAAGTCGGTCCTCACGTTTTTCAATCGGAAGCAGGTCAATCCCAAGTGCTGAGGGACAAAGTGTTCGAACCGCCCGTCTTCCAGAATCAGTTTGGCGAATTCACCAGCCAGAAGTTCTGTCTGAAATTGTCCAGTCCTTCCGAATCCTTGAGCACTGACTTACCCTTCTCAAGTACTCTCTTATCTTATCAGCACCCATGTTTCTCAACACAAACCAAATCTTCAGAGATCTGAATCTCCGTCCCAGAGCCACTTGAAGATGCTGAAAATTTCAGTTGCAACTGAGAAACCGAACGTCTTCTTACTCTATAATCCGAGGCAGTCGACTGATATTCGTGTGCCAGATACAGGGCATCAACGTTGAAATATCTCGACACATGAACTCCATTTTTGAAGAACATTGGAGAGCAGTCGAAGTTGACCATTCCCGCTTTGTGCAGGTTGAAATTGTACGAATCGACGTGTTCCATGCCACGGGTAAGATACTTGAACTCCTCGCATAGTGCAAAAGTTCCTGCATATGCCGCATCCACGTGCAAGTAGAGTCCTTCTTCGACGCAAATCGGACCGAGTTCGTCGATTCGATCCACTCCGCAAGAACAAGTTGTTCCTACTGTAGCCAGGAACATAAACGGGATATATCCACGAGCGCGGTCTTCCTTTATGGCATTCCTAAGGGTCTCTGCAGTCACTCCGTAGTTGCCCAGGAACCCTCGAGTCGCTTTGAGTTTCCGGAGTTTTACTGCCGAGAGCATCGCTCCTTTCTCAACGGAAGAGTGTGCCTGGTCGGAGCAGTACATGACGAATCTCTCGAAGACTGCTGGATCATGGAAGTGGGGAACGATCAGACCAGCTGCTTCGTCGTCGACCTTAAGAAGATTCAGAGTTTTATGAAATTCAAGGGAAAGGAAAAAGAGATAGATAGGGGACGCTCTCGACTACAATCACAATGAGCGAAACTTACGGCAGTTGTCGGTTGAGAAACTAAGTTCTGAAAGTATCAGTACTCGAGCATTTTCTAGATAGCTGTATCCACCCGTCCCTCCCCATTCCCCGAACGTACCTTGTTTGCTTTGACTCTATCCAGAATGTTCTTCACTGTCTTCCCCACTCCAGTCTCCGATACCCACTTCATAAACGTCGGCTCTGCCTTGATCTTCTCCACCTGAGTCGCCCTGGCAGCCATAATCGCGATCATGGTACTATCCGAAGCGGTGCTCTGAATGATTCCGCACCCTGGGCCATCATGCGAGTTCTTGAAATGTTCCGGCAATCCCATCAGATCCACAACCCAATCCAACGACGACATCTCCAATTCGGTCATCGAAGGACACGATTTCCATGTGAAACCGATTCCAGCGATTCCGCCGGAGAGAATGTCGGCGAGGATGGATTGATAGCTGAGGGCAGTCGGGAAATAGGCGAAGAAGTGAGGATGGTGCCAGTGGGTCGCTCCGTTGATGACCACATTCTCCAGGTCGTCGAAAATCTTTGACCAGTCCTCGGGAGATTTCGGAGCAGTCGCGGGGACCTGAAGGGTACTGTATGACTTGAACCTTGCCCCCAACTCACCAACTCGTTGATATAGCCCGGCTTGACATCCGAAAGTGGCTTTCTCTGCCTGATTCCATCCCAGTAATCGGCAACGAAATCCAGCATTTTCTTGCCTTCGATCCGCAGTTTTTCAGACTCCATGACAGCTTTAGTCGGTCACCTGGCCTGAATAGAAAGATGAAGTTGTTGTAATGTGCTCTCCAGAAGATTGTTTCCCACGGATGGCAAGGAGAAGAAAAAGAAAAAGAGAGGGAGAAAGAAAAGAAATGAGGAGAATATTTGCTATGGGCAACCGAAAGCGCGCGCATTTCCGATACCTATCCATTCTGAGGCTCTTTCGGCGGGAAATGGACGTCGCAAAGGGAGCAGAAGGAGAAGCTCGTTTGATGGATTCGTCATGAAGGGAATCGAGGAAAGCGGGGGAAGAAGATGAGGGAGGGAGTAACGAGGAAGTTGGGAGGCAGAAGGAGTTACGTTATGACTTGGAGTAGACTGTGCGAGACTCTCTTATCGTCTCTTATCATTTGGTCAGAGAAGAGATTGTTTTACAACAAAACATTACGTTTCCGCTCGATTCCCTCTTTTGATTGACACTGACCGACTAGAAAATCGATCAAGTCATTAAGGGTTTTGCAGAAAAATATAGGGCTGATTGGGCAGAGATGAAGGTCATTGAAGATATTCGGAGAATGAAACTGATCAAAGGGTAGCTGAACTTTTGAAAAAACTGAACTCGGTCCGCGTGATATTGGTGTCTTCCTAACTGACCGTATTACTCATTTGTCTGCATAAACATATTACGGCGACTCACAAACTGTACCTGGCCAAAGTGCCACAAAGTTGCACTCTTTGTGATCGATCTCTTCAAACGTCCGGTCGCAGAGTGCTTCTCAACAGAAGCTAAGGTCTCCGTGTTTTTGCAGATGACGTGATCCGTCCCCTTCTGCCCGCCCTTCTTTTTCCAATCCCCATCGGCATAATAAATGTGGTTTTTGCCGGCTTTCTGTGTCTTTAATTGAATGCAAACACCATCAACCGGTTGGAAGAATGATCATAAATAATGAAGAAGAGAAGCGGAGAGACGCAGAGAAAAGAGCACGGAGCAGAAACACACTACGATAAACTTATCGATATGTTACCTATATAGGCATAGTCAACTGGTGATAACGAACACTTTTCCGCCACTTTCTTGAGTTTTCTTATAACAAACACTTCTCTTTTCAGCCATGTTCTGGCTCTTTTTTGCCGGTGGCGCGGCCTATTTTCTGTTTCAGTTTTTGATAAAACCGGATCCGGTTAGACTGCTGAATATCTATGGGCAGCCGGGGAAATGGTAAGTAAGCAAAGGCCATGGTGCACCGACACGACACGTGGCAACCCAATGGGCGGCAATTCAACATGTTTTAGGTACTTTTTGAAGTTCCACCTGATGAAATTCATAATTGGCCACCGCCAGAAGAAGCAGAAGAAGACGTCGGGATCGGAGAAGCCAGTGGCAGAGAATCTGATGAATTCTCAATGGGGCGGAGATGGCGGCGAGAGAAATATAAATGAGATGGAGAAGAAGCACGAGCTGAAGACGGTGAGGGGCAGAAGACGTTGATTGACGGGGGAAATGAAGGGGAATTCAGGAATGGGGAGCCGACGCCGTCTTCTTCGACGCTTCGAACCGAGACGGATGGTACTTCACTTTGGGAACCTCGCAGAGACAAGGAAACATCATCAATCTGTTCTTCATTCTCAGAATTCCAGGAGTCGGGACTTATGTGAATGAGGAGATTCACACTGATACCAATGTCAAGGTATTCTATAAAATACTTGTTGAGATTTAGTTGTTTTGTTGAGAAAAAGAGACATTAAATAGAAAAAGAAAAAGCTGAATTCAGAGCATTAATAATTCGGAAAAAGAATGGCGAACTGCGAGCGGATTCGTCGTCTCTTGCGTCGAACCGATGAAGAAATGGAGGATCCGGTTCGACGGAAAACTCGCTTCGTCGCCCGGAAAAACCAATTTCATTGTGAGGCAATCACAGAGAAATCGACTGTTATTGTCATGTTTTCTTCCAGAAAAATGGACCGGAAGAGAGGAAAGAAGGAGTGGAAGTGGTGGACGCGAAGTTCGACTTGACATGGACCAACTTCGGTGAGCGATGATCTGTTTCTCTTGGAACAAAGCTCGATTTTACTAAAAAATTGGAGTCTAAATATTTATTTACCCGGAACCATTTCCATTCAGAGATTCAAAAAACACAATCGCGCTCCATTGATAACTCGTTAAAACTTTATTTTCTTCCTTTCAGGCACTCAATTCGACTTTGACAAAATGTGTTCCCCGACGGCCATCGCTCACTCTCTGGCAATCGAGCCGTGGAGCAGAGGACTGTTCGACAAGATGAGAGCGTCTCATCAGACACATTATGAACAATTCGGGCATCTGATCGGAGATTATAAGATTGGAAGCCATGAGAAAAAGGGAGTGAGGATGACGAGTATGAGGGATCACACGATTGCAGGACACCGCAGATGGTCAGAGATTCGCAGGTTTGTGGTTGTCTGCGTCTCTCGTTTCGCATGCTCTCTCTTCGTTTTCTGACTGCAATGCATTCCCGCTCTACCGCATTTTCCAGATACATAATGATGATCTACCACCTGGAAGACGGCACTTGCATCCACACTTCGGTCATTTCGATGCCTGAAACTGTCTTCTCACACCTGGAATTCGGCTACATCGTCACTCCAGAAGGCGTCACGAAACCAGTCGATCGGGTCCATTTCTCGCTTCCGAATCACGGAGAAGACCGCCGTTTCCCCAATGATTTTCACTATTCGTTCGAAGTCGACGGCAAGATGCATCAAGCTGATGCGAGTTTTCCCTAATTACGACCAAAAACAATCAAGGCATTCCAGGTCCATATCAAGGAAGTGGTGTCGTTTAAAATGGGAAATGAGCAGGCGTGCCAGGTGAACGAAGGAATGGCCGAGTTTGTGGTGGATGGGAAGAAGGGATGGGGATTCGCAGAAGTCGAGTATCGTATTCAGCCGTATTAATGTTCCGGCTGTTTTATGAAACATTCATTCCAGCTAGCACAAATGAGAGAACTTCGAAAATGAATTCTAGCACCGACGAGCATTAAAATGGTGAATGTACAGTATAATTAAAACATTTGGGGAGTAAAAAAGGGGGAGCAGAATTGCAGAATATGGGGGAACAAGAATGTCATTTGAATGACTTGGAAACATGAAAAAGTGGGTTATGAAATTAACAATGACGATTTGGGGAGCACATGTACAGTTAGGTCATTTCGACGACCGAAGCAACCAGATGGTCGACAGTCTCTCGAACGGCGTCTTCGATGTCAATGTTTCTTTTGGTTCTTAGCCTTCGAGACGTTCTCACCGGTCTATTTCTCTCATCTTCGTCGCTTCTATCTTTCTTCGGACGTCCTCTACGGCGGTGGGCACCAACGGTTTCCGGTTCCTTTTCTGCTTTCAGAACGGGAATCACAGTAGTTCGTGGAAATTGGAAGGTTGGAATCCGACCAGGAGTACGAAGTATTCTCGGAGCTTGAATTGATGACCAACGAAGCACAGTCTTTTTGGGAACCGTGGTTGCAGTTGACGACGATGTGGATGGTGATGGAGTCACTTTGGCTGCATTTTTCAGCACGCTGTTTATCTGATAGCTGAGCGGGTGGTGTCTAAAGAACGAAACTCATTATCCGTTTCTATTCGAATTTCACTCACTTTTTCTCCTCTTCTTCTCTTCTCAGGTCTTCAGGAGTCTTCTCTTTTGGTGGATCCAACTCTTTAGATGACGAGGTCTGCAATAATGATATTTTAAGAAAAGTGTGGGTCGCTGTTGCTCACTGTTGCAGAAGTCATAGCTTGAGCTTTCATGGAGTAGTACTGGCTAAGAACGTGAGGAGTTCTCATCGTCTGACCACAGAATTTAGCTTCTCCAAAAGCAGATTTCAGAGTTGAAAGCTCGTTTTTGGAGACTCCAATTCGATCAGCACACTTGGGAACAATCGACAAGTTGGCTATGTCGATGCATCTTCGCACGGTCGCACTGCAGAATCCAGTCATCTGAGCAGTCACTTCATCGGGCTTCTGCCATATTGTACCATGCGCTTGATCTCCAAGACGTTTTGCATACTCTCTGTTGAACAGTGCAGTTCTGGCAATCATGACTCGCGTCTGATCACATAAATGCGCACGAACGGCCACTACACTCGAATCCTCGAGGAATTTGAAGCTGCTCATGTCAACTGCATTCCTTTCTCTGCAACGCGCACAAGAACGTGATCCTTCTTTTCCATATATGGCAACTGGTTTCTGAAAAACAGAACAATGCAAAAATACTTGTCATTTCAAACTTACGGTAAGATTGGAATAGAGGGTTATCGAGGTTTTCTCGGCATAAGCAGGGACCTGAACATTCTTCGGAGCAACCGTCAAGTTTTTCGTATTGTTTTTCAGCGTCGGAACTTTCTTGACGACTGCGTTCTTCGTCATTTCTAACGCTGCTTTCTTGCGCTCCATTATGGATTTTGAAAGTGGAAGAATCGGGATAGCGCTTGACGAAACTCTTGTCTTTAGTAGTTGAGTCGGATCATGGTCTAGGTACCTGATAGTTCAATATGACATCCATTTCCTGTTTCACAACACTAACCTGGGTATATTCTTGATGACATCTTCCTCAGGAACTAACTCGTCAGGATTATCATCCTTATCGAGTGGTTCAATTGGCGAAGAAGAAGTTTCTCCGATCGGTGCCCTCATTTGTGGCTCGAGAAGTGGAGGGGGAGACGTGCTTCTCGATGTTTTGCTGCACAAACTCGTTCGCTTATCGTAACGGAGAAGAGCATCGCTATCCTGTGTTGGGCTGCCCTTCCTTTGTCTTTGCATTTCAAATCGAGAACCGAGTGGACGTTGCGGTGGCAGATCCGGCGGACATCCGGAGTCCATTGCCAATTTGGCTCTACAATTGATAAGGTTATGGTATCCAACAACCGCTTTCCTCACGTTTCTTCATCCTCGTCAATACCAACGACATCGACTATTTCGTCGTCTTCTGTTGCAGAATCATCTTTTTTCTTCAGCTTGTTCGAGGATTTAAGTAAACTTTTGGATTTGGACAACGGAAACTTGTTTGTAGGTTTTGTCGTCTTCGAAATGCAAGATGCAGTTGGATTAGCGACTTGATATGGTTTCGACCTCTGATTCTTAGATGGACGAACAACGTAAACCTCTGAATTTCCATGTTTTTATTTCATAGGGAATAAACCACTCACTTCGCTTTGCGATCTCTTTTTCTTTCGGCGACGAAACCTTTTTAGCAGGCGAATGTATGGACTCTCCGAAAGACGCCCAACCAAGGTGTGCCTTCGGTTCATAGCCATTTGACGGAGCTGGCTCATCATTAATGATAATAAGATCTTTCACTTGCAGCGTCTTTTTAGCCGACGAAGAGGAAGAAGATATAGACGTGGGTGAGCACGCATCAATATCAAACTTTTTACTAGTGCTGGAATTCTGAAAGATATTAAATAATGAAAAAGTGTCACCACTTCACATCGGAAAATACCTCTATTTTCACTACGTCATTACTATTCCCATTCAATGGTGAAGTCGGAAAAGTGAAAGCTTCACGTTGCTCGGGATTCAGAAATGCAAAGGACAGAGGTGTAAGAGGAGAGTTAAGTGGTTGCGAACTCGGCACAAGACTTTGTTTCTTCCACCAATAGGCTTCGTCAATATTCAAATGTTCTGGAACACTGGAACCTGGACCATTCGATTGTGGACGACTCCCAAAATCGTTCATCCTGAAAAGCGCTTCAGAAAATTTCAAAAAGAAAAAATTTGAACCAAAACTGAATTTTTTAATAAAAATTGAAACAGATGAACGAAAACAAAAATAAAAAATAATTGGCGGAAAAATAAATTTTGTCAAAACTTTTTGGGATTACTGTAGATTT